>CAJPEX010007012.1:0-10969 GCA_905338405.1 Notodromas monacha | reverse complement strand
CATGCGGAATTCCGAGTCGAAAATCGCAATCGCCGGAATAATGCAGCACGCGGATTCTGCTGCTGGTCTGGAAGATTGCACGAGGAAATGGGCGACTTTTCGCACAGCTTCGCACGAGTTTCTCGACTCCGTTTCGCCGATCGTCACTTTCATGATATTCTACGATGCTGTGCAGTTTTGCACGGTGGCTTACATGTTTTTGGCGAATGCAATTGGGGAGACAGAGTTCCAAAGGTTCTTCCTACTGATCGTTGTGGGATTCACCGGCATTGCTTTCGTGAGCATTTGGAGTTCTTATACACTTTGTCATTCGGTGGAGAAAATTACCGAAGCTGTGAGTAAATGAATACTTTGTCAATTTTCCGGAAAAATGAAAATTTGAATGTTACATTTCTTAATCGTCCAGGACGGAAAGGCGATCAGGAAATTGGATGAGTTGTCAACGAAAAGCTTGACCATAAGTGGTAAAAATGAGGTGCGTCATGATCGAGATGAATCTGGTATATCAACATTTTTTTCACCTTGCAATTAGCAAAAAAGTATTGAAAGAGTGGAATCTTATTCATATATTGTAATACATAGCTGTAAAGATTGCTAGATGTGTTTATATCAGTGAATGATTTTGAGGACGTTATATCTCAGGCATTCCAAGAAATCTTTGCAGAGGAGAGGTTGAACAACATACAAAATAATTAAAAAATTATATTTACTAAATTTCTAACGTAACACAACTTTTTTCACAGTTATATATAGCTTTCACAATCATCATAAATTCACAGATCGACAAATTTTTATATGGCTGAATAATTGATTAATCTTGCATTGAGACCTTCTCCTTTCTTCTACGAAAAAATTTCATTAGTTTTGTTTTCAAAAAAATGCAGAATTATAAAAATAAAGTGCAGCACGGAGTCTGCACCAAAAATTTTTCATATTTTATAAGAATTGTTGAAATTATATGGTTGAATGGTCTTACGACTCAAATCCCCGACAAATGATGAACCTAATCTGCAATAATGCTATACTTTTGAATGACAACCGTAGTTTATTTATGTCAGGTGCAACGAATCATCGCAGAAGGATTTTGTTTCGCAAGAGGACACAGAGCTATTGGATTATTCGGAACAAAGAAGAAGATGCTGGTTGCAGTGAGTTATTGAGAATTTTATCAAGTATCTAGAATTTTTTGTGACTTGTGGAAATGATTCATGTATGTATAATTCTAACTTATTTTTTTCAAGATGTCAAATGCGTTCATTACGTACCTGATCGTTTTGCTGCAATTCAATCATGATGATTTGTCGACAAGATCAACACACTGAGAGAAACACATTTGAAGTATCCGTTGATGGAAAATATAGCTCGAAAATAAAATAAAAAAAGGTTTACGGCGTGACGATAAATTTTCGGACTTTGCATGTGATTTATTTTTGTCTGTGAATATGTGAAGTAAATAGGTGTTCTTGGAATGTATGGTGTTGTGATCTAATACGGTTTACGCATTTTGTATTTGAAAAATTCGCCAAAATGTTTTGCTTTTTGTAACGGGCTTCTGATATAGAATATAAAGGCTTTTTTTCGCTAGCTTCGACGCGAAAAAACTAATCCATTAGTTTTTTCGCGTCGAAGACTAATGGATCAATGACCTTGGATCCCAGGTATTACCCAAAACTATACCCAAAATCAGCCCATATTTAAAAAGTAGTTTGTTTTAGCACGTGCACTTGATGCAATGATCCGGATTTTTTTTCCCTGGATTACATTTCAATATCATGCTAAAAAAAAGTAAACAACTGTTCAGCTGTGAGAAGTTCATTCGACTGGATACATATGCAGAATATACCTCAAACCATTTATTTAACTTCAAAACATGTACCGTATTCAACCCCAAAATTATATGAGAACCTCCATTACTTTTGCATGAACAATCCATTGATGCATGCTACTGAACTGTGCAAGCATTGCAGTACTGAACTGTACAAGCATTGCGTACTAAACTGTGCCAGCATTGCAGTACTTAACTGTAGTGCATAATGTTATCCTTATTTTCCGAAAGATCAATAAAAGACACTATCGCAGTTAAGAAGAACGTCTTCTTCTGTACGCGATTAATCTAATAAAGATTTTAACTTTCCAAGAACAACTTTTCGTCGAGAAGATTTCTTTTCCTGTAGCCCGAGTTTCAAAGTGAATTAGACTTCTCGTTATAAAGACGTGAATACGTATATTTCTTTGTTACTTCAACAAACGCCAGACCGACAATGAATACCAGATATACACTGCGCGGACCTTAAATATAATTCGGAATTTGATTCATCGTGATAGAGGCCTGTTGAGTACTTACGCTAGGCAATCTGGACTTCTTTAAATGCTCAACATTGTAGAAAACTACCTCGTCCGCGCTATGCTCAGTAATTTGGTCAAGACTTAATTAATTTGCCACCAGAGCCTGTCTGATACCCATACCATCGGCGAAATTGCGCATTTTAATTTTTAACTCTTCCTTCAGCTGTTTTGAAAACAACAACAGTTGAGAATCATTGATTGCCTTCTCGTGGAGACTTATCTCCATTAGATTGGGCTCGAGGACCTCTAAAATTGTTGTTACGGTCGCTAACGGGCCGTCAGCTGCTCTAATATCTTCAATTCTTTTTCGGAGCGCATCCTTCACCTCTTGGGCAGGACCAGGGTTGGCATTAAGCTGACCTTCGAGTTGCTCGATTTCTTTTTCTAATTCCTTCTTTCTCGTGGCAGCAACTTTGGCCTGCTCTTTGGGACTCATTTCAAGGAGTTTCCTATCCATGACAGCGTTCACATCTAATACTCGCGGCATGTCAAGCGATGAGACGTTCGCGGCGGTGCCAGATGCCATAGCAGAAATTTCCCTACGTTCACTGCTGAATTCACTTTTTCACAGATGCCGTTTTCAAAGGTACTTTTCGCGTATACCTGCGGAGGTCTGGAGCACTTAGTCTTCTACTATTTTTCTTCGAAGCACTTTTTAGTATTACAACTTTTGCTGTAAGCACTCACCCGGGGCAAAAAGGAATCTCGGCTGCGCCAAATTATGTTATCCTTATTTTCCGAAAGATCAATAAAAGACACTCTTGCAGTTAAAGAAGAACGTCTTCTTCTGTACGCGATTAATCTAATAAAGATTTTAACTTTCCAAGAACAACTTTTCGTCGAGAAGATTTCTTTTCCTGTAGCCCGAGTTTCGAAGTGAATTAGACTTCTCATTATAAAGACGTGAATACGTATATTTCTTTGTTACTTCAACAAACGCCAGACCGACAATGAATACCAGATATACACTTCGCAGACCTTAAATAGATTCAGAATAAACCAGACAAGCATGATGCAATTCAGTCTGGAAAACAGAAATGGGGACGGGGAATGACCGTAAACCAGACACTGTAAAAGTACGCAATATGACCTACTCAGATTCGGATCTGCGTTGCCAGGCAGAAGTATTGTTACGTTTCGGGACGTAAAAAGTAACAATTAGGAAGCGTCATTATAAACCTGTCATAGGACACTAATATTAATATTTGATGACAATAAATAAACATGAACTGCAGCCATTTTTATCACTTTTCTTCGAGCGTCATCTAGCGGACGGTTTCAATGTCTGAAGGAAGAAAGAGGCCCATTCACTGACACAGTGCAGCCGCCAGCCAGTATTGTGTACGGGTGTACCAGCGTTCCCCAATCTTTTTGGTCCCGCGGATCGGAAAATTTCCAAAAATATTTCTGTGGTTCCTGCAAAGTTTCATGAAATTTTCTGAGGGCCAGCAAATTTTGTTGAAATGTTTGCATGGTCAAAAAGATGTTGCTTAAAAGACAGCTTGAATAACAGGTATTTGAAAAGCTTTTGCTTATTTTGAAAAATTAATGCAGGATCCAACGAAGCAGCTATAGTGGAATGTCTTCAAAAAAGGGAAAAGTGGGCTTGAAGAAAGATTTTTCAGACTCAAAAATTAAAATAATTGGTCAAATCAGTTAAAAATTTGTCTGAAGTATTATTAGGATAAAAGTCAAGTTATATTTTTCATGAGATAATTTAA
This sequence comes from Notodromas monacha, assembly GCA_905338405.1. NCBI lineage: Eukaryota > Metazoa > Arthropoda > Ostracoda > Podocopida > Cyprididae > Notodromas > Notodromas monacha. The sequence goes on along the minus strand of CAJPEX010007012.1, from coordinate 6,902 downwards.
ACTGCCATTGTCTTGACAAAATTAAAAATAAAAATACTGTTATGTCCTTCATTGCTACTTGTGAAAAATTCATTAGTCTGGACTCCACTCTGGAGAAATTTCCCGCGGACTGGCAAACAACTTCTGCGGACCGGCGCCGGTCCGCGGACCCCGGGTTGGGGAACACTGCTGCATACAATATGAATATACGAGGTGCAGTATACATCACTCACGTTCTGCTGTATATTGGAGCTTCATCACCATAGTCCTTTTATAATCCGCTTGTTTCAGAGGTGAAGTACGGAGGACAGAGTATTATACATTACAGTACATATTATCCTCCCACATGCGAGTAAATTTGTTCAGAGCTTCATTTGAATTTCTTTAAATTGTTTTCAAATGAATTATCTTTGAAATTTTCGTCATTAAACAATACAGTATATCGGATCGATTCATCATCCATGAGGGCATTGCTTCATCATCATGCGTTATGCATATGAAACGGATCTCCATCAGTGAGTGATGCTCTTGGTATATATTTCAAATCCGAGAACTAGTAATACATCTACATCAATTTTAGGACTGAAAATGTCATGCTTTAATTCTTCGAGTGGAGCAAGTCATTTCCCTCGATTATTTGTAAGGTTTATCCTGGAAGGTATACTCGGTATATATTGTGTATATGAACGTTCTGTCCGATCCATCAATGTCAAAATGCTTTCGAATCGGAGCCCTAATCCAGCTGTCGTTTCTAAAAATATGACCCAACAGAGGAGTACAAGCAGTGCTTGTAGTTCATTGCCGACGTTCCCGAGAAAACTTACACAGATTATTAGGACAGAGCATAATCTCGAGATTGATGGTCAGGGAAACAAGAAAACGTTTTACTTATTACTCCGAATAAGATGCTGTTTCAAAGAACGAACCGAAGTTCCTCCGGGAGCCTTTCGCAAAATGCACTTTTCAGTAGTGCAGGATTTGATTCTGCCAACAGCAGCAGCAGCAATCGTCGGCACTCCACCGCACATTTGCATGGAATCAATCAGCAGCAGGAAACGCATTCAATGGCTGGGGCATTTTGGGAAGACTTGAGACGATTTTTGGCTCCGAGTGCTTTCACAGGAATGTTTCCGATTGACGCACGCTCGGGGATTGGTCGACGACAGCCATTTTTCAGCCGAAAGTCCGCCCCATTTTGGATCTCATTGGTTGGACTCGTCTTGCAGTTCGCCCTGATTGGGAAACTGGGATATGGTGAGCATTTCTGTCTTGGGTCCTGCAGTTATGGTTTCCTTGATTGAAGATTCACGAGAAATTTGTTCAATTGGGATCGTCATTTTTCCATGAACACCGAGTGTCCTCGATGAAAATTTAAGATATTCGTCTGATAGTGAGAGGCAAACCAATTTTATTCCATCATACTCCTATATTATACGTTGGATTCACATTGTTCTTCTATAAAAAACTCTCTATTTTGACTAAGTGTTTAACTTTAATAACCTTCATAAAGGTCTGAATAAAAAATAAAGGTCAAAAACTCCAAAACGGTAAGAAGTAACGTAAGGATTGAAGCCACTTTTTCTGCAGTAAATAAGAGTATGTGGCACTCATAGAACAACAAATTTCAAAAGCTCCTTTTTGATGATCATTTTTAACCTTTAATTAAAGAACACTTTCAATCTATTGATGCGATTAATTTCCAAAATGTTGGCAGATAAATTCCCGTTGTGCTTAAATGTTTGAACCTCAGGATGTTGGGTGATACTGGTCACATTTTTCCAGACTGAAATGTTACTTTTTTGTCATACGTTTGACAACAAATTGGAAAAATTCCTCCAAAAATGCATCGATAATGCTTCCTTAACTGCCAATATGCAGAAAATATCTGTGCAGGAGAAAATGATACAGAATCGGCATGAAACCGAGTGGAATAAAGAATGGACGTTATTTTACGGTACAAAGTTTATGGAAAACTCCTAAAAAGAGTTGAAAAATTATCCCGTTTAAAAAAAAGCGATTGTAATATTAATTCTGACCTATGGTAGTTGCTAAATGCATTAATTTGGTACCGAAGTAAGCAAAATATCTTGTTGCAGTTCTGGAAATGTGCGTTGGTAAAGTGTCCCATGTTATTGAAACATGTTACAGACATCTTGAGGCAGATTTTAAGTTTTAAGTTCATATATATAAGTCGAATTGTCCTCATTTTCGTGCTCAACCGGATTAGGATGGACATTTTACAGTTCGGATATCGTATTACTGGTCCGGAAAAGGAAAATTTGAAGCTTTCCTTCCTCGCCTGCTGGTGTCATACACTTTTCACTGAAAATATTCTGTAATAACGATTTTCCAGACTTGTACAACAGCGTCCAAATCGCAAATGATCTGTCATATTCCCAGACGTCATTGTTCGCTCTGAAATTAAACCGATCTCTCGAGTTGATCACTGGACCAGTGTTGTTTGCACTCATCGTGTTCCTCGCCAAGCCCATCGTTTGCTCTTTGAGCAACATGAACAGCTCTGTGTTGCAAATCCCAAAACGTCGGAAACCGTCACGTCCAATGAGGCAAAAGGTGGCCAATTTATCCTGCGTGGGCCACGTTTGCTTCTATGCCCTGATGACAGTCGTGTCGGCCATGATTGAATTCGTGACCCAGGTCGGCAGAGAATCCAGAGACGAAGAGACGAACCTCGAGTGGGTTTTCAGATTCGTCGGGTTCGGCTGTACATTGTGGTACAAGGCAGCCATGGTTTGGTGGCCAGTGTTTATTAAGAAAATAGCAGAGGCCTGCACAGAGTCTTGTCGAGACTTGTTCGAAAGCACGATTCATTTCATGCGGAATTCCGAGTTGAAAATCGCAATCGCCGGAATAACGGAGCATGCGGATTCTGCTGCTGGTCTGGAAAATTGCACGAGGAAATGGGCGACTTTTCGCACAGCTTCGCACGAGTTTCTCGACTCCGTTTCGCCGATCGTCACTTTCATGATATTCTACGATGCTGTGCAGTTTTGCACGGTGGCTTACATGTTTTTGGCAAATGCAATTGGGCAGACGGAGTTCCAAAGGTTCATCCTGATCGTTGTGGGATTCACCGGCGTTGCTTTTGTGAGCATTTGGAGTTCTTATACACTTTGTCACTCGGTGGAGAAAATTACCGAGGCTGTGAGTACATAAATATTTTGTCAATCTTCCGGAAAAATTAACATTTGAATTTATATTTTTTAATCGTCCAGGACGGAAAGGCGATCAGGAAATTGGATGAGTTGTCAACGAAAAACTTGACCATAAGTGGTAAAATTGAGGTGCGTCATGATCGAGAATCTGGTATATCAACATTTTTTTCACCTTGCAATTCGCAAAACAGTATTGAAAGAGTGGAATATTATTCATATATTGTAATACTGTACATACCTGTAAAGATTACTAGATGTGTTTATACCAGTGAATACTGTTGAGGACGTTATATCCCAGCCATTCCAACAAAACTTATCAGAGGAGAGGTTGAAGAACATACAAAATAATTGAAAATTTATGTTTATTAAATTTCTAACGTAACACAACTTTTTTCCCAGTTTAAATGCATAGCTTTCACAATCATCATAAATGCACATATCGACAAAGTATTATATGGCTGAAAAATTGAATAATCTTTTATTGAGACGTTCTCCTTTCTTCTACGAAAAAATTTCAATAGTTTTGTTTTCAAAAAATGCAGAATTATGAAAATAAAGTGCAGCACGGAGTCTGCACCAATTTTTTTTATATTTTATAAGAATTGTTGAAATTATATGGTTTAGTGGTCTTACGACTCAAATCCCCGACGAATGGTGAACATCATTTGCAAAAATGCTGTACTCTTGTATGAAGACCTTAATTTGCTTATCTCAGGTGCAACGAATCATCGCAGAAGGATTTTTTTTCGCAAGAGAACACAGAGCCATGGGATTATTCGGAACAAAGAAGAAGATGCTTGTTGCAGTGAGTTATTGAGAATTTTATCGAGTCTCTAGAATTGTTTGTGACTTTTGGAAATGGTTCATGATGTACAGTATGATCTTCTCTTATTTATGTCCAGATGTCAAATGCGTTCATTACGTACCTCATCGTTTTCCTGCAATTCAATCATGATGATTTGTCGACGAGACCAACACACTGAGGGACACATTGTTTACGTGTGAATCAGTTATTATTTTCTAGAGGTCATTTTATGCATAATTTCCGAAGCATTCGTTGACGGAAATAGCTCGAAAAAAAATTTGAGATTCACAGCTTGATGATAAATCTTCGGGATTTGAATCTGGTTTATTTTTTCGTGGTCTGTGAATATGTGACAAATAAAAAGGTGTTCTTGGAATTTATGGCGTCGTGATTTGATAAGGTGTGCACAATTTTTATTTGAAAACTTTTCCAAAATGCCATGCCTTTTGTAAGGGGCTTCTGATATACAAATATGAAGGCTTTTTTTGATAGCTGCACCACAAATGAATAAATGAATCATTGACCTCGGATCCCGGGTGTTGCCAAAAACTGTACCCAAAATCAGCCCAGATTTATGAAGTAGTTTGTTTTAGCACGTGTACTTGATGCAATGATCCGGATTTTTTTCCTGGATTAAATTTTCATATCATGCGGAATTAAATTGATACCGTGATGAACATTCGCCAAATTTTAAAATCTTTTTCTATGATGCATTCGTACAGTTTCATTTTCTTTCCTTGAAATGGGTAATACAGTATTCACAGAATCAAAAAGTATATAGGCATGAAGAAACGCAACTCCGATTAGAAGTAAATCGTCGCAATTTTCTTTTTACCATTCGGTTGAAAAAACGTGCCATTGAATATAATTGAGATTGAAGTATAAATATTCCAGGTACAGTATACCATACTTTAAACGCTAGAAAACACTTATTCATCTATGTCAACTTCCGGAGTCAAGGAAATCGTTTTCCGGGAACTTGATGATTCGCTCATGGAGTGTGATTTATTCGCTGTCAAACGCCAATGATATCTGAACAAGATTCACAATCTCAATCACGTACAGCAATTTGTATCATTATATTTCCAAGTCGAAATGATATCTCCATATACACAGAAACTCATTATTATCCATTAGTGTCAAGGGTTACACTTTATTGGAACAATATGCCCTTAAATTTTACAGCTGACGATTGCAATTTGCACATGAAAAATCGGTGTGATTTTCAAAATTTCTTATTTGGTCCTTAAGTTTGCGATTCGATAAAAATTGCGCTTCAGCAGTTCTTTTGAAATAGAGAAAAAAATTTAAAAGAGAGTGAAAAACATTCGGTATGGTAGAAATTTATGAAGAAAACGATTTTTTGCAAACCAATACGCATAAAAAAATGTGTGAAAGCTACGCCAGTAAATGAGGAATTAATTCAGAATATAGAAAAAAAAAATACTTCGATAACGTCGTTGTATGCTCATCACGGTTTCTAGTTGGATTAATTAAATACGAAAGATTTTTATTTTTAAAGATTCGAACCCATTTCGCGAGGATGACAAAAATGGATTGCTTTCTTGATTTATAGGAGTTATCGCTACAAGATTCCTAGATAAAATATAATACAGTACTGTAATATGTCAAGAACCCGCCGCGCAGCGATTTTCTTTACGAACATTTTTATAAAATAGTAATGAGATTATGGCTCCCAATCAAAATTATGATTTCTGCAGTCGGATTCCTGTCACATGGAAAGCTATCATTTTTCGATCATCATCAGAAATGTTCTTTATGCGAAAATCCCGTCGCTGATTTCAACGGAGACTTCAGAAAGACTGTAGTTGAAAAAAAAACACGCAGTCACTCAATAACATATTTTGAACAACCGGTCCAAGGAATAACGTTGATTTTTGCAATCATCATCATGCAGCATAGCCGAGTTCCGGCACGCGACGATGATTTGAAAATTGCTGGTCGAAATATATTTTTTACTGATGACCAACGTCCATCAGAAATGCTGCGCAAACATTTCGGAACCCCAATGTTCTTCGAAGCAAATGTGTTTCAAGAAGACTTGAAGAAGTTTATGCTTCCTGCTGCTTTCGCTGGAATCTTTCCAATTGACGTGAATTCGAATGTACGTCATGCAAAACCGAGTTTTGATTTAAAATCGGCATCATTCCGAGTTTCTTGCATCGGATTATGCTTGCAAGTAGCTCTGGCTGTGAAATTTGCGCAAGGTGAGTCACCCTTTGAAAATTGTTTCAGGTAGACTGATGTTTCAGCAAGAGTGTGTGCATCATTTTTTATTTATGTCTTGTTATCCAAAAACTATAATTACAAAGAGTGCATACAACGATGATCAGTTGTAAGAATTTTTATAGCTTATGGAATTGAATCTGAGATTTAAATAGTTTTCCGCAACTTTTGAAGGAAACACAAAAGTTACTCTGTGAGAGTATAAGTAAGTTTTACTATATTCTTTCCACACAGTAAATACAATACAAATACTACAGAGCAAAGCAGCATAGATCTGGCATTCAGTCAGATTGTGGTGCAGTAAACTTAATGCAACATAAAATGCACCTGTACATATAGCTTTGGCCGGCCAAGGTCAAAGAATGTGTACTGAAACTGATTCCAATCAGGGACATCACACTTTGTTTATTTAAAAGGAAATAAGCTTGAGTGTGGTTGGGAAAGTATTACATCAACAATGGGGTTGTGAAATATAATTGCTAGCACACCAGGCACAGCCAAGCTTAACAGAAATACATAAGCTTAAAAGGGTTTTACAGAAAGTGAGGGGTGTTGTGGTTGTTATTATTGTGAAGTATTTCCAGAGGAATAATTAGTGTTTAAAATAAAACTCAAGAATTCGGTTGGGCTACAACCGGGGTGACTGAACACCCTATTTTGAAGTTGATATATTTCACATATAACATGGTACACTT
>CAJPEX010007011.1:0-10973 GCA_905338405.1 Notodromas monacha | reverse complement strand
GATTTCCGTAATTTATTTATTCTCACTTCCCTTTTTTATAATTTCGCATTTTAAAAACAATACTTACGTTTTCCGTATCTATTAACGCATGAATTTTTTCTCAGCTAAATTTGAATTCCTTCGCTTTAAGATTTGAATAAAACTTTCCAAATTAAATTGGAAACCTCTTTCCTGTAGCATTCGACAGCATGTTTGTGTTTATTCGCTGTATCCGTGCAAAAGCAGAAACATGTTTTCTACTTTTTCTCTGCCTTCAAACGGACATCGTTGTTGTTTTTTTAATCTATTGGAATTTTTCAAGTCTATCATCACCTGGTCATATCTGCGTCATATTTGAAAGTATTTCTGCCGAGTCAAGTGTTGAGAGACGTGCTAAAAACGCCAGAGGATCAAGTCGAGTGTTAGGAAATTCATCCAATGGAGCAGCAGAAGAGTGAAAAGAAAGTGGAGACAAAACGTTTTTTTTTTTTGGATTTGGAAATAAAATGAAGTATATGTTTTCTCTAGAGAATAATTGTCTCATATTCTCTTTCCTTTTCTACGATGCCACTATATGTCGTTTTTTTCCGAATAATATGTATACTGTACTATAAGATGTTAGATGAACAGAATTGATTTTTTTCAGTTATCTTTTAGCGTACTTAAGCAGTGCAAGTACCAAAAAAAAAGTTTCTGCAGTCCCGATGTTATGGCACAAAACCAGTTGATGAACTTTTTAGGCAAATCGGCCAAAGAATGTGTTAATTTTTTCTCAAACAAAATTTGCGTTGCACACTGGTAAAATTATACTCGCCTCAAAAACACACTCATTTGGTGATGTTTGATTGATACTATTATCTCTCCTGAAAATGGCATAACTTTCCTTTCTTATACATGTAAATACCGTAATTCACTTTTATTAGTTTAATATCTGATTCAAAGAACCAGAATTTGGAGGATGAATTACAACTGCTGTTGATAAAACCTTTAAAGAGTACCAAAGTTCACTGGAAATTATTTCAATTGCTCTTTATTGGTTTCACATATAATTTCCCAACCCAAGGCTCAAACCCAAGGCTCCCCACCCAACCCAAATCCACTCAATGACATTTAATCACTTCAGAGCAGGAACCATACGTCTCTCAACACTTGACTCGGCAGAAATACTTTCAAATATGACGCAGATATGACCAGGTGATGATAGACTTGAAAAATTCCAATAGATTAAAAAAACAACAACGATGTCCGTTTGAAGGCAGACCAAACACAAAATGAACAAAATAACTCATGCGAAAGTCTCTGCTGTTAATTGGTACACAATTATTAGGAAAACTATAAAAAGCAAAAGTAAGGACTAAAATCAAAATACTGCACAGTATGAGATCATCCAGTCAGGGCACATGGCCTGACATTCTTGTTAGAACCTCAACAAGAAGTCAAATTTGGGTTTAAATACTGCACATATCCAAGAGAAAACACTTAATTTGCATTCAAATGTTAGAAATGAACCTTGAAAACATTCTGAACTATATATATATTTTTTTTTACATTTTCTTTGTGATTACACGCGCAGCGTTCTCGTACCATTCCGCAAAGTTAACATCAGCCCCTTTTTTTTTGTGCAGGGACGAAAGAACCCATTGTGGGAAGTACTTTTCCGCAGAAAACTCCATCAGTACTTTCAAGGTCAAATTCCTTTCCTGTTCCATTTTTATATCGCCGTGTTCCTTCAGCAGAGGCAGTCATGATCATCTCTCGTTGGAACAGCCAAACTTTCCCTTTTGTTCGGGCATTGCTCGCAAAATTCCACGCAGGTCGTTGTTCAAATATGGGTACGTAAGGCAGTGGAGTTGAATGTGCTAAATGGAAACTGCTGGGATCGACCTTGGAACCCAGCCAATATAGTTCCAAAGGTTGAGCCGGGAATCAATGCGGGCCTGATGAAAACTCGCTGTGGGCGAAGTGCTCTGTGTCAGTAACACGTGGCAGAGCTGATCCGTGATGATGATGCCGACGTCACTCTCGTCCCAATCTCCAAAAACTCAGACCATTTGACTGGGTTGAATTAATAAGCATGAGATTTGAATGAATTCCTTCGACGTGTGCTGAGAATCCTGAGATGCAATATTTGGTTGATGGATGAGTACTGTAATTCAATGAAGCAATAACTGTCGCAGAAATTTTCTGCTGATAGACAAAGTAACTTTTTAAACAAGTTATTTGAATCATTCAAACACATCGATCAGCTGCGGGGTTTCGTCTTGTCTCCGTTTGTGAAGACTGCAAATGTTAAGTGTGTGTAATTCATGTTTTTGGTGAATTTTTGCAGTTAATCACAAATCACAAATGAACTTATTAAAGCACACAAACCCTATAAATTCAGGCATCATAAATTGAGACAGGCCAAAAACACAGCACGGCTGACTGGAGAGTTTTAAATTTGTCATTTAATCAATTGTCGAAAAAGTCTTCTTTGCCCCGGGAGAGAAATATTTTGTGACAGCAACCGTATCCTGATTGATGAAGGAAATTGAATAAATTATTTAGATAGTACAGTAATTGGTTCCATTTTGTTATGTTTACAACACTGCAGGCTTCGAAGTCAATTTGTTTCTATTCAATAGTGCCGCAACGGAACTGCGCGTGTATTACGATTATATTAACGTAATTGTATAGCATTGCATGTCAAGTATTTAGACCTTGAAAGGCGAGGAACATCTCAGATTTCTTTGGGAAAATCAACGATACAGCGAATTTCTGCGTTATAATTTTTTTTTAGCAGGACGATGGCATTACTGTATTCTGGGATGCAAAAAGAAGCTATTCGTAGTGCTGAGAATAAAAAAAAGTATTTAATGTGAAAATTTTCCTTGGTGTCGATATTTTTAATGCTTTCAATTAAATCCGCACGTATTCTTGGGCTGGTCAAATCAAAATATCCCTCGCTTCCAACGAATAAGTACCTGCTGACATATTTTAGAAGCATCTGCGATGACTCCCCTTGAACTAGCATTCGCCGCATTTTTCCATCATACCGAAGCTATTTTTACAATACAGTACCGAATTGTACTATATATTTGTCACCGGAAAATACTGCAGCAATTCAGAAGCGTAAATCGAGATAAAATTTCATGCTATCATCACTGAGTGGAGCACCTTTCGTCGCAGAAATGAACTGGTTTCATGGAGCTTCTAACAACTAAGGCCAGATGTCGCTGCTTCCGCAGTCGACGTGTGATTTGATCACCACGACCAACAAAGATAGAGGAGCATGAAAATCGAAGAAAAATCCTTCACTGAGAAGAACATACTGTAGTGAGACTCGCATTGAAAATATAAGCTGACAATACAGAATCTGCAAGAAATCGGCTCAAAAAATAAGGTGCGCGTGAATAGCCGGGTGCAAATTATTAAAATTACTGTCAGAATGTCGCATTTTTCATGTTCAAACTTTTCTCGCACTTTCTATTGTTTCCGAAGATATCTTTTCTGAATATTCAATGATTCGCACGAAACAAAAATATCACCATTGAATTTTCTTTTTGAATCCTCAGAATCATACATGGTAATGAAGTGGTCTTGCATGCATAGATACAGTATTCTGATTCAACTTGCTTTTCCGAAGACTGTACAGTACTTGTAACCAAAAACTATAGGTGCAAATCTTACGCTGGAATAACATTTTTACCCAGAATTTTAGCTAACAATCTTAACTATGCTGTCTAGGAGTCCAGGGCGCGTACGTGATACTCGACCAAATCGAGAAAATACGGTGTACAACTGAACAGTATAAAAAATAAATAAATAAATACACGGTACAAAAGTTCAGCTGGGCTCTAGCGACACCTATAAGAAAAACGTGGAACATTATGTTCCAAGACTAGAAGAGTGACCTTCACTCTGCTGATTTGAGAAAAAGGGACCCGCCGGGTTCGGGTTCCAGGTTGATATATAAAAAAAGTTTGCGAACTTAGTGAATTTTTGCTCCGTTCATTCATGCCCAAAGACCCAGTTTACACGAATTCGGGGTTTTTCGTGATATAAAATGGGCAAACGGGTTGAAAAAAAGATTTGCTTCGAAAACTTTCGACACAACTGCACAAAGCTAGTTTACCGTACTTCGTCGACGTAAATACATCATGTTTCAAGGACTTCAAATAACAATTCAGTCAATGCGCTGTTTCAAACGTCTAGCCACACGTTTAAAGACACGCGAGCGCTTGAGAATGTTAATGACTTTCGATTCCCTCAGGGGAAGAAAACCATTTAGCTTCCTTTTTTTTTCTGGCGCGGGCTGTATAGACGTTCATAACGAGGCAAATAACCCGGAGGGTATATACGGTATATACATGAACAGTATACCGAAAAAGACACACACACAAAAAAAAGAAGAAAAAAAAACGCACCAGAAAAGTCGCGTGAAAATCCCCCTAATCGTCAACGAAAATAAGCCATTTGTTACGCTCTTCAATAATTAATCAAACTCAAACGGTATCAGAAAACGCGGGGGGGAGGGGTTTAGATTGTGAGGCGGACACACGAACGAGACAAATAGTCAAGGGCCGTGTTTTTGCCACGCGCACGTTCCTCGCCAAAACTCACACTCAGCATGCAGAAACGTCGGTCGAGTGGATCCCTCTGCCATTTGCGCTCCGAACCATTAACCCTCATTATGGGATTTTCCTGGGCCGCGCTCATATGCTTTAGGCCCTTAATTTTTCCTGTTGGGTGCATTGACTGGCAATGTTAGCATCACACATATATATACTGTATAGGAAATACGAGGGTTGGTTCATAAGATTTGAGATTCATTGTAATAGAGCCAAGAGAGTTTCAAAAATTCCAAAAAGCCTAAAAATGTGTGTGCAACGGTCCATCATTTGGCAACACTTTGGTGCTGTTCAACATACAGTGAGCCGCCCCACATGCGGATGCCTTGACATGGGGACAATTCGACATGGGGACATTTATTTTTCAACAAAAAAATCATAAAAAGACCCAACATGAGGAAACTGACTCAACCTGGGGACATTGCAGGATAAAATTCCAAAATAAATTTTAGGATAACTGATTTTTATAAGGCTTAATTGCAAGAAACAGATGTTTCCAACCTAAGATCTATTGAATCAAATTCACGTGGCAAAATTTTTTTTCATGGAATTCTGAAGAATATTTCTTCCATAAAACACCAATTAATAATTACACAATGTGACTCTAAGGGAAAACAAGATTTGACTTGGGGACAATCCAACATAGGGACACTCTTGATGCACAAATTATGTCCGCATCTGGGGGTCTCACTGTACTCTCCACCAATTTCAATACATTTTTTTGATGCAATAAGTCCAGCAATCAAAACAGTGCCAAAACTTGAGTTCCATTAGTTGATCAGGCACCATGTGTGTCTCCTGGCTGTTCCTGACAGTGAAGAATGGCTGGAAATATATTTATTTAGAAGAAATAGACAGCCTCATTTACACCATTCAAGAGCAGCTAATCAACTAATAGAACTCAATTTTTGCGACTGTTTTCATCATTTAATTTATTGCATGAAAAAATGTAATGAAATTGGTGGAGAGAATTTTGAAAATTACAGGAGTTTTTCCAATTCATGGGGGCTATGCCAGAATTTTTGTTTGTTTTTTGGAATTCTTGAATGTCTGTTGGGATTACTGTACTGTATTACAAAAAGTCTTAAAACTTATGAACCAACCCTTGTTCATAAGTTTTGAGTATACAATATGTTGGACAGGAGTCACTGAGTTGTGACGCGTTGCCTGGGTGTCGTTTTATTTGCCCGGGGGGGGGGGGGGGGGGGGGGGGGGGGGGGGGTTGGTTGATGGATGAGTACTGTAATTCAATGAAGCAATAACTGTCGCAGAAATTTTCTGCTGATAGACAAAGTAACTTTTTAAACAAGTTATTTGAATCATTCAAACACATCGATCAGCTGCGGGGTTCGTTACAGGAGGGACAGCTGTCCTAAGGACCCTTGGTTAATCTGGAGCTTTCGAAGAGGTTTCAGCGGTTCAAAGCAATGCTCATGGTTTAAAACTATTAAAAGTGCTGCCAAAACAGCGTCTTTTGCCTAAATTTGCAAAGGAATACTGTCTGTAGAAGGTAGAAGAGATTTTCTTGTGTAAGGGTTGACCTTTTTTGTATTTACAGTTGAACCTCTTTGAGTCAAATTCAGAGGGACTAAAAAAATAAATTAGAGTTTTTGAGTCAGGAAAATCAGCCATTATTTTATTTTATTTTTTCTGGGAAAAATTGAGAATTGCCTGAAAAACAAGTTTTTGGACTTCTGGGCTTTAAAGTAATGGAAGAATGTGTTGACAGGATGCTGAACTTGTAGGCAAAGGTACATTTGCTGAATTAGTCCCTTCACTTCCTTTTGAAATGAACCATCATCATAATTGTACTGGTTATATATCACCTGGGTTCCCAGGATAATTGCTCAAACACTTTCAGAAACTTGATTGATGAAGGGTTGAGAGGGGTAAACTCTTCCAGCTATGGAGGTTTTCATGACATTTTTGTGAAGATAAAACAGGCAGAGACAAAAAAAGTTGACCAAAATTGTTTTGACTTGAGGAGGTTTGATTAGAAAAGGTTGACTATTCATCTGAACCCCTTTACGACCAATTTGAAGGACTCAGAAAATTTTGACCCAGTTAGTTTTTGAGTTATGGATAATTGTGATATGATCTGTGTGGGTTGATCAATTAAGATGATTATCTGGCAAAATGATCATAACTATTGAATAAGTTTATGATTCATATACCGTATGTTCAATGTAGTGCAAAGGAGTTGCCATATTCTCTGTGGGAAGTATCAACAAATGTTTCTAATGTTCTGGATCAAGCTTTCTAGAATTTTTCTTTAGTTTAATAGTACTGTACGACAACTTACAGTGAAGTGGAAAGAAACTGCTGAAAAATGAAACACTGTGAATGGAAATCACGATTTTTTTTAAATTCGTTTCAATGAGATTTTTCTTCACAGATCTTTGAACACAAAATTTTTTCATGGAAATTTGTTGCTTTATAAAATGTATTTGGGTTCCTGACCAATAGCCAAATGGGTAATTAAATGCAATAATGTCTCAAATTTTTATTCAACACTTTTTCAAGTCCCCAATGCTCTTCATTTTTTGTGAAAAAAAACTTTTACTGCACTAAATACTGTATGCTGGTAGTGTAGAAAATTGGAATATGTAAACTTTTTAATTGAAAAAAGAGAACAGATTAAACATTAAATCATTGACGAACCCCAGCAGTGCCTTCAAAGCCCCAATTTTACATGGTATTCCGCTTTCCAGAGGTCAACACTTCATAGTCGCCAATTATTATGTAATCCTCACGTTAAAAATTAGTACAGTATCATTTTTTTTATTGGAATGTGTCGATACATTTCCCAGGTTTCCATCATTTCAATGCTTTTTCCCCTCGCCTCATGCGTGTCCCATTAACCTGCAAGCCAGATAATCGATGACGAAACGACATCCATTTTTCAAGGTTCCGAAAGGGAACCCGGCGACAGACACACGCGCGGAAAACGTCGCGTGTGCGATTAAATTATTCAAAGCGTTCGACAGATCCTGGCTTATACGAATAAATCAGCAGTACAATGGTTTTTTAATAAGTTTTGAGTCTTTTTGAATTAGATGCAACCGAGTTTCAAGAGTTCCCGAAAAATTTGCGCGCATTTATTCAGCTACACTTCAGTATACTGTTCAATATACTCTCCGCCGATTTCAATGCAACTTTTCATGCAATAAATGCAACAATCAAAACAGATTGTCAAAAATCCAGTTCTTTCGGTTAATTAAGCTGCTCTTCGACGACGGAAATGATAAGGCTGTCCCTGTCCTCAAAATCAATTCCTTTTGAGGTTATTTTTTTTTTCAATGCTGGGAACAGCTGGCAGAAGTCACAGGATGCCCAAATAACCATCGGAACCCGATTTTTCGCAATGTTTCGATTGTTTGATTTATCGAATGGAAAAATTCGTTGAAATTCGATGGAAAGAGAATGTTTTGCAGCGCCGAAATGTTAAAAAATGGTGGAGTTAATATGCGAGTAAACAAGTATTTTGAATTATTTAAACTCCGTTGGATCTACAGTATTATAAGAAAAAAGTCTCGAAACTTATGAAACAACCCTCGTTTATACGAGCACGAAAGAAACAAGTCCGTCCAGCAGCAAGTAGGCTAATCTATGACATATGTTTGAAATCTCTCTCTCTCTCTCAATGAAATACGAAACGTAAGAAAATTGAGAAAATAAAAGAAAAAAGCGACTCATGGTTCATATGGGATAATGTATCGATTGATGGTTCCGACACGAGCCACACATCAAAGCTGATCTATTTTTTGATCCCCCAAAGAGCCACACCCTCGGATAAATCGGCTGAAAAACAAGTTGCAATTTGGACGGATTCGTTCGGATGCATCCGGAATCCGCGCGAAAAACTGCGGTTCACGTGCTTCTCCGCTTGTTTTTTTTTTCCTCGGTGTTGTGCACGCCATTTATTATGCTTAGGAAAAGGCACACGTGTCACGTGTCTGCTGTGGGGTTACGAGCAAAAGGGTTTGTGAAGAATTACTGAGGTTTTGTGTGCTAATCAATCAAGCTTAATATTCCTGAATTTTTAGCTCAATTTCGGTCTTTCCGCGCTATAATGAGGAAATCATTGAAAATTGCTGATGAGCTTTGTAATCTGAAGTACAGTACGACGAAGTAAAATTAGCAATTGGGCATAACAAAGGGGTTTGTTAATGATCCCATGCGACAGACTCCATTTTTTCCCGTGACAATATATACGGTACTTCCTTTTTAAAATTCAAGTTGCTTCTTGATGCGGTATTTTTCCTATCCCAGCATAGAAAAATATTCAAGAGAATAAAGGTCACAATTTAGTTGAAATCTGTAAAGAAAAAAAAACATCGCACTGGAAACGGAAAATCACGTAACTACGTAGAAAAATTGTTAATAAAACATAGTTTTTATTTGCAATCCTGATACCCCCCCCCCTCGCTTACAGAAGGAACAATGCCAATAATTTGTTCAAGAGAGCAGCAAAATTCCTTGTAATATACGCAAACATTTTAGAAATTCCTTCCCGTTGTGATTCAGAAAAAATTTATTTGAAGAATGGATCCGTCTTCGGAATTTTTTGAAAAATTCATCGAATAATCAGATCTTTGAGCAGCTATAGGCAAAATGAATTTACCCCATAAACTCAATCCCATGAGAATTGCTTTGGAAGTTGGAACTAAAAGATAAGTACTGGTACATTATTTTCATATTTATTGACATAATCCTGAAAATCCGCTTTTTTGTAGCACCTCCTCTCGGTAAGAATGTGGAGGATGCGTTTTCGAAGACACGCCTTTCGTTTTATGCAAATTCCGAAATAGTCAATTTTCGTTTTCCATAATTATTTTAAAATAAAAAAAGTTCACAGATGTCGAAAACTGTTCTCAGGATTTTTTATAAATGAGATGAATGCTACAATGTTTCACGCTGAGCTGAAAATGGGGGCTTGGAAGTGTGAAGGGTTGCAGCAATAAAGAGGCGGAGAGAAATGAGGTCATATGAGTCAAGTGGAATGAGGTGTGGCAAAGAGATTGGTCGTGTTTCAAAATTCCATTTAATTTCTTGATTTTTATTCTTTCTTTTTATTGCTTGGTTCGAGGCATTTCTGTAATAATCAGATTCCGTGCTAGGGATTTTTTTCTACATTATTATTTTTTATTTCTTGCTATAACGAGGTTGAAGACCCGCATTCAAACAGAGACAATAGGGATTTAATACCAGCAATTGTGCTCCCGTAAGGAGTACAGTCCTTTTGTTCGGGGTGATGACTGGAAACGGCCAAGGATTTGATTTTTCGGGGAACTTGGATGTTCTTGTTTCAATTTGTTCATGCGGGAAAGTTTTTAGGAATTTTAAAAAATTGCCATCTGATTTTTTCGGCAGCTGTTTTTTTCTCGCTCTCTCTCGTTTACAAAACCTTCGCATGTGCACGATGAAACTGAAAAATATACTGTACAAGTACTGCCCTGTTAAATTGCTTCTGGTGACCAAAACTGCAGGAGGTTTCAATTTGAAGGCTTATGAACCATGTAAAAAAATTTATAATACATTGAATGCTCCAATATAAATAATGTAATTGAAAAAGGATATCATTTTTAAAATCGGGCCGTGTTCTGAGCTCCATTCAAGGCATCGTCTCAGAAAATAATACTCTGGATTATATTTTGTTGATCTACAGTAATTTGTAAATTTGAATTATCAGTCTTGATTCGACCGTTAAAGTTCTGCATTCATAATAAGAGTATAAATAATATACTTTAAAATAATATAATATACAGATATTTCTTTATTATCTGTAGTTCAGTAATGAGGTAAGGATTAATTTCGTTTGCTCACGAAAACAAGATCAATGTTTCTTATTTTTTGCAAAGTCATAAAAATTATTTTTATATTTTAAAAAGCATCTCTGTGTTG
Source organism: Notodromas monacha (assembly GCA_905338405.1). Classification (NCBI taxonomy): domain Eukaryota; kingdom Metazoa; phylum Arthropoda; class Ostracoda; order Podocopida; family Cyprididae; genus Notodromas; species Notodromas monacha. Next base: position 480 of record CAJPEX010007011.1, on the reverse strand, counting down.
TAGAATAAAGGGTTAGAGGTCCGCATTCATAAAAGAGTATAAATAATATGCTGTACTTATAAATAATATACTGTGCAGACATTTTGATTCCTTATTATCTGTAGTTCAGTAATGAGGTGAAGATTCATTTCGTTTGCTCACGAAAACAGGATCAACGTTTCTCTTTTTTTTTTCAAAGTCATCAACTTTATTTTTATAATTAAAAAACCAACTCTGTGTTATTGTACACCAGCCGCTCGAATTCAAGGCGACCAGTTTCAATTTACCTAATTTGAGAAAATATTCTGGATGAACAGCGGCTTATTTTTTCCGATCAAATTTTTAAACCTTGAATTGTTTCCATTTTTCAACAAAAAAAAGTGTGTGGTGCGTCTCAGAAATTGATCGATTGGATGAACAAACTGTGATGAAGAATTGTGGAGGATATATTGTAGAACCAAGTCTGACAAAGTGAAACCGCGAAGGTTATTTTGAGCACCT
>CAJPEX010007010.1:0-10978 GCA_905338405.1 Notodromas monacha | reverse complement strand
TTTCTATAGATATGTTGTAAAAGTATCTGTATGTTAAGAAACTGTCTGGATGTCCAGGCTGATTTTTTAAAGTTTCAAGTGTCCCAAAGTCAAATCGTTCATACACTCGGGCATCCGCATGTCAGGAGTCTCACTCAACCACTCCCCTTCTCCTAAAGGCGGCAAAGAATTTGCTACCTTTTCATGTGAGCCCATGTAACACACTGTATCTGATTTCCTGGAGCATCAGGCACCCCTAAAAGAAGACTTCTGAACTGGTAATTTTGTTGAACCCCATTATTGGCATTAATCTTCACTCATTTGAAGACAAAAAATCCGCACGTTAAACGTGATCAAATCACGCAGAAAAAGCTTTCAAATTTATAATACTAACATTTTTCGAAAACATTGAGAATAGAGTAGAGTAGAATTCAGTACAGCGTGGCCCCGACGCACGGACACCCTGACATATTTTGCAATTTTTAAAAAAATCTTTCATGACAAAATTGAGCTACTTATACTGTATTCCAAAATAATAAAAATAAATTGCATTATAATGGTACCCTAATTCATTGTAAAAAAAAAAAAAAACAGGCTAATTTTGTGTTGCTTTTTTTTTATTTTTCCCGTCATCAGTGCATAGTAAAAAACGACCAGCCCTTGTTCTTTGTTTTTTGGGCTTTTCATGCCGAAAGATCAGAATCTTCGTGTTTTTCTTCTGCATATAGTCATTTTCTGTATCTATACGTTGAGCAAACAATTTTTAAAAATTTGGGGGAATTGTTACCAATTTTTGATAAACCGGAAAGCCAACGAAATAGGTTCCCAATAAATCCTAGGGGAAAACGAGATCTATTATGCGAAATTTCTTCTGTACTGTATATATAGGGACAAGATCCAAGAACCGTCCACATCTCGGGGCTCCGCAGTAATTTTTCACTAAAACGTTGTGAGACCTACAAAAGTGTTTTATTGTGTTTCCTTACATGAAGTGATCGTTTGTACAGGATTTTGGCATCACTTTATTTCAAGTCGTCCTAGGGTACAAAACACATAGGTGAATTTGTGATGATTCTCGAATACGTCGAAAACAGGCTACACACAAAATTATAGAAATTAAAATATGGAGGAACCTGAAGGTCCAGAAAATGTTTATCGGAGAGATGAGTTCGGTATGGACTAATTTGTTTGGGGTTTATTATTTTTGGCGGTATAAACTTGCAACTAGTGCGGTGCCTTTAAAATTTTTTTTTTTACTCTTTGTCCAATTTTTTGAGAAACAGGGGTATTTTATTTGAAATAAAAGCTTTCATGCAGTATTACTTTCTGCTTTCAACTGAATGCATTTCGTTCTCCTTGAAGTACCCCTCGTTCTTGTTGAAGTCCCTTTTACACTTTACCTCGTTATAAATCGTTAACTTACGTTTAAAACGTCTTGTACGAACATACGTTTGCATTCTTAATACAAGAGTGACTAACTTTTTATAAATTACTGATTTTAGGTACGGACGCTAATCAGAAAACGTAATTCTGCTAAATTCAGATGAATCAGCAAAATATTTTCGAACAGAATAAAATATAATTACTGTACTTCTCCGTCGTCATCAAAGTGACGACGTGAGCCGAAAAATAAAAATAAAACTTGGCGAAAAACTCGTATAGTACCTTGTCGAAAACTTATTCGGAAACATTTGAAGGATTTTTCGAAGGTCTCCTCTGTCTAGTTTATTTGCTTGTGAGCTATTACACGATGATTTTGTCTATTTATTGTGAAAAAGATGTTTCATAGCGGAAGTATTAGTGGAACTTTCTTCGATTCATCGTGGATTTTTCGAAGGTCTCCTCTGTCTAGTTTATTTGCTTGTGAGCTATTACACGATGATTTTGTCTATTTATTGTGAAAAAGATGTTTCATAGCGGAAGTATTAGTGGAACTTTCTTCGATTCATCGGCATAAGTGTATCGTCTATAGAGGTTTCAAAATTTGCATTATTCAGATGCCATTCGTAGCATTTTAGATAATCTGCTGGGCCTCACGAAAATTGCGAAGGAGGAGTAAAGTCACAATCTTTGCAAACAAATGTTGCGTCGGGAAATGCATCATGAAATCATGAACTATGAAAGATACGAAAACTTAATCGCACCTTTCATTCCGCGATTATTCTTGCGCATTGTTGTGCTTCTTTTTTGCCTTTTACTATGGACAGCATTCGGAAAATCAGCAGAAAGCAAAGCACGTTAATTACAAACATGTTTAGCACTGGCTCTCAAGCGAATTAAATCTCGGCACGGAAAGATAAAATGTACAGTCTACATTGCTCAAATGTAATCAAAAGATTTCTTGTAGAAGGCGCAAGAAATGCACTTGTTAACGAAAAATGTCCAAATTAAAGGACACAATACTGTAGGTATTATTCCTTGGGCAGTGTGGTATTTGAGGAGATACTTTACCGGAGACTGAAGTATAATCTGATAACTGAAGTGCTATTTTGATAGATTACGCAGTACACTGTATTCAAGTGAGGTATATATATGTAGATGTAGTATTTTTCACTGTCCCTTTTAACTCTCAGCAGTTACATCTCATAGCGACATCTTGATAACTTTTTCAAAGAGTCCCCATCACTTTTTGGGAACCCCAACCTCCTCAACCATTCCTCTTGATTCCGGGTTTTACCCAGTTTGACCCGGGTTGCTCCAACTCTTTCTCTAACCCAGCGGTGTGCAATCGGCGCCGGTGCGCAGAAGTTTTTTGCCGGTCCGCAGGAAATTTTCTTCCTGGTACTAAACACTTGAAAATCAGGAATTCTAATGAAGGCTGTTGTTGTTATCTGAAATTTTGGGAACACAATGGACGTTGAAATTATCTCGTTAAAAATAAAAGCTTATTTTTCTCCTATTAACACTTTAGACAAATTTTAACGTGCTAAAATAAATTATTTCAAGTTTTCATCCCGAGGAATCCTTATTTAAGTCCAGCTTTGCAATGTTTCAAAGACATTCCACTATAGCACCTTCATTGGTTCTTAATTTAATTTTTGAAATAAAATTTTAGTTTGCAGGACTTCATGGCAGGCATTTAATTTTTTTTTTCTGCTGGTCTTCAAAAATGTTTTGGAACTTTCCCCAGTCCGCATAAAATTTTCATGAAAATTTGCTGGTCTGTGGGCCCGAAAAGGTTGGGCAAAGCTGCTCTATCCCACTACACCGCCATAAGGGGGGGGGGGAGAAGGGGGTTAAGATTCGGCAGCCGCCTTCGCCGCCGCCGAACTTCGGCACGTGAGCATCTGCCCGGTTGGACCGAGAACGACAGCTGGCGCCATCAACCGCGGGTTTTCTTCCCGGTCGCTGATTTGTCTCAATCCGTTACCAGAGACGTGCCTTTTTGCCGCGGTTGAGATGCCTTCAGAAATCGTGAAGACCCCACCTGAAAATAAACGTCGCGAAAAGAGAACGTCAACCGCTCTGGTCGCCCTCTACAATCAGCTATATAGTGGTGGAATAATTCCATCAAGGGTTCAGGACAGAAAGAGACAGATGAGATGAAACAAGATGTGACGTTTGAGGAGAATTCTTCGCAAAATTGTTTGCATAAAGAATACATTTCGGCCAATAAAGGCTGGTTTTTCGAGCCGTGCGACGCGATGTCCGCTTGAAAATAGTTTTGGAGATCATTTGTCTATAGCGACTAAGGTCTTGAGAAGAAAATTCGGAATTTCAGTCTATAAAAACTTAATTCCATCATCTGATTCACCAGTTTTTGTTGTAAATTTAAACTGGTGAAGCACAAATGAACAAAAAATCCCCAGCAGCCGTAGGCCCTATATTCCTTGTTTAAACAGCCGCACCAAAACAGCATAAAAAGCAAAAAAGCACAACAATGGGCAAGAATAATCGCGGAATGAAAGGTGCGATTAAAATATCGCACCGGTTTTTGAGTTGAAATTTCGCATGAAAGAACTGCATGTATCTATCCAACCAAAATTCGGAAAAAATTTTGCGGGAAATCCCGTTTGCAGAATACAAAAACTGCAAACCATCACCATTTAAATATTTGTAATGCAAACATTGATATATCAATTATTTTTAATACTGTATAGAGGAAATTCTTGGCAACTAGAGTAACATTAACCCAGTTCCCGTGTTTCCTCAATGAATTGACATAAAATGTCTGCTAATGAATTGACATGAAATGTTTCACCGACAAGAATCGACATTTTTTCACCCTAATTTGTCACGTCATGGCACATTTTGTAGCACTAATTGCAGGTATGTGTATTTAGTTATTTACCATATGGCTCATGGCACTTTTTTCGACATTGGCTGAGAGGGTGGCTTTAGCAAAAGGTGTTCACCATTCTGTTGCATGATAAAGCTGACGTGCTGTTACAGTATTTTCCTCACTGTTAGTGCTACCACTCTTTATTATGTATTTTAACGAAGAAGAATATTATGCTATTGAAATTTAATGCGACTATTGATTGATTGACTATTGATTCTGTTATTGAAATATAAATTTAATAATGAAATTTAATTATATGTATACTTTAGTTGAAGAGAAGCGAAATTTGATCCTGTGCTTTTTTTGAACACTCCACGGGAAGCAATATATTTCAGGTGGCATTAAAACTGGACTAGAGCCTTTTCTTCGCCAAGTTTTCATCTAATATGTTACTTGAAACCCCAGAGAACTCTTTCACTTGATTCGTGTAACCAGGTGGCAGAAATGCAACTGCTGGGGTTCGAGCAATGCGTGCAAATCTACCGATTGGGGTTGCGTCTGTTTCCAGCGTCACTTTGCGCCTTCGCCCGCAATGATTAAAACGTTGCCAATTCTTGCATTGAAATCGGGTCATAAATAGTTCTGAAGATGGAATCTAACAGAACCGGCTGTTATTTTAGAAAGGAAAAAGCTATTGTAGAAAGGAATCTGCTGCTGACTGCAATAAAGGGTTGGAAAATAATGAACTGCAATTAAAACTCAGTAACTTTATGTTGAATTGAACGCAACAGCGCTTTTGAAACGGTTGGGGTGGGAATATTTGCAATAATCTTTACGAATGACTAAAAAAAATTCAAAAACCAAATATGAATCCATTCTTTTGTTATATTCCTTAGTACGTGAAGCATTTCATTTCTACCCGCCTTTGGCTTTCAAATTTTGCTGAAGGAAGAAACAGAGTAAAATTGAGAGACCTTGATTATTCGATCGAACGGCTAATTTTATTTTTGCTGATTATCTTAAAATAAAAAATTAAATTGATACGCAGTATATTGAAATTTTTTCACTGATGAATTGATTTCGCCAAAATCTACGAAAATCTCGATGAGCAAAGTACGAGTATTTCCAGAAACCCTCAAGAAATATTCGTTCAACGTCCGTGATGTTCGAAGTCAATGATGTGCAAGGGTTTGCTTATCCTGATTTTAGTGAGTTGGTATTTTTTAGTCTTGCACATGCATTCTATCAGGCTTCTGATGCTCGAAATTTCTAAATGGAATCCAAGTTCCGATTATCTTACAGTATTTCGTCAATTTAGTCATTTCATCTTGTAACAATTTCCTTCGTAATCGACATTTTATAGACTACATGCTTGAAACGGATGGAATTTTTCGTATACCGCTTACGTGACTCACTTGAGTTTTTTTTTTTTTTTTGGTGAACAGACTTCCACTGGATATATATGATTGAGTTTATTGACAGAGGCGCGAATGCTTATGAAGACCTTTGTCATCCACAGGAATGATTAATTGGACATTTTGAAACGGCTTCTATATCAAATTTTCGGCTGATTGAAGCTTGTATAATAATTTATGTACAAAATAAATTTGTTCCTATAATTTTCAGTCTCCGGGATGACGTAAGGTTAAACCCAGAACTTTTCAGATTTGATAGTTTTAAAATGCTTTGGACTTGACGGGATTGACCAGGGATTTATTGAAAATTTGAATTCGTTTCATATTTCCGAGAAACCAGGAAAACTAGCAATAACAGCCTTTTTTTTCGGCGATTTTATTCTTTTATTTTTCCACCGTCTCGTCGGCGCGAGAAGCTGTCGAGTTTGAGGAAGCAGAGTTGGTTTTTCGTTGTTTGTAAGTTTTGATTGAAAGGAAACAGTGTGCAGACGTTTACTCGTGATTGACCCGCGCTGAAATGTTTGCAGATGCGGAGAAACTCTGTACTGCCGGGTGTTCGTCTCGATCCTCCTCGCTCATTTCGGCTCGGGCTAGTTAGCGAGCCAAATTTACTTCAATATTGGACGCATTTTTCTTTTTTTTTTTAATTAAATGTTAAAAAATCTAATTCTTGATTGCTTTTTATTTGCATGGTCGAAGATATCGAAGTTGAATTTAAAGGAACTTGACACATTTTTTCAACTTAGACTTTGTTTGAGTTGGGGAATTATTTGGAAAATTATTTTTATTTATTCGTAGAAGGTATATGCGTATATCTGCAGGAAATCTGCTTTTTTGGAATAGCTGTTCTAAAATTGAATCAAAATTTTGCTTGGACTGTGAGAAACTTTAACCCAAAGAGTTTCATCCCTTTTATTCCATTAAAAAATCTTGTTGGATGGCATCGGATGAATAATTGAATCGCTCAAAGTTGAATTTCAAGAGACTCGAAAAATGTTTAAACTTGGATAGTTTTTGAGTTAGGGAATTTGCTGTAGCATTCATGTAGATTTATTCATGGATATTCCATTTAGGCCAAATTATTATAACCTTTCATCCATCATGAATTTCCTATCTGCGAGAAACATTTTTTAAAGGGGGGTCTGAAATGGAATCCCAATTTATTTTCAACTAAGAAAGGTTCGACCCAGAACTTTTCACATTAGAGAGGTTGTTTAAATTGCTTTGAACCAACCCCTAACTGGTCCCTAACTAACATTTAAACTTATTGCTTCCAAAAACTGAAAGACTCCGAGCTGAACCACTCCAAGTTGTTGACATTGTGAACATATTTCTTATAGCATGTCATGTCATGTCATGTTGCATACGAATATAGATGTGGACTCTCTCCACAAAAAGTTTTAGGAGACCAGAAAAAAAATTGCTGTAGAGAAAATTCCGTTGTAGAGAATCCCTGTTAGATCGGTAGAGAACCCCATCAAACCAGCCAAAAAATATCGTTATATGTGCAGTAGAATCTGTGTAGACGAAATCGTTGTAGAGACAAAGTCTACCAGTAGAATACTACTGTAGTTATATGCGTATAAGCATCACGTTCGGTGATTGTCACTAATATTTGATGAGAGTTTAGTTTCAAGAATGAAGTGTATCAATATTTTTGAGAACCACAAGATTTTGAGACAACCGCACGAAATTGTAGGAGATCGGAGGAAATTTCCTCATTTGCTTTACTTTCATGCTCCGAAGTCCATAAGTGCCGCGATGATACTCTATATTCTTGTTTCAATATTTGAATTGTCGCGTTGTAAAAGTGATATTTTTAATTGATGCGTATTTGTGACTTTTTATATATTTTGCAGGTCGATTAGAGACCACTGCTAACGCTGATCGAACGCAAACGTTCAAGGGACTTCGCAGCAACCTTTATTTGTGCTTACACAGAAAGCATTGGCTTTACGGATCGGTAAGGACATCGTTTTTCTCACAATTTTGCGTATTGGAGTGATTCCTGTTTTTTTTAACTTTTATGATACGTTTGGTAATACAGTGTGCTCCTTTTTCCGTGTGATTTTTTCTGTAGGTTACTTTTTTCAGAAATCGCAGTTTCCTTCAATTGAACCTTACTGTACCCTCTTTTATTATTTATTTTCTCCTAGGGTCAAATTCGTGCACTCTTTTAATTTCAGCCCTTAAGGGAATGATACTTAGTAAATAATGAGCATTGATGGTTAGAGGATATTACTCATCTACTTTATTGTCCCTCAAACAAGACAAAATGTAACCGATGAATGAACCTCTGATGAAATTATCCATCAGCCAGGCTTACCAGAATGGTTATTTAAAATGTGCTTCAAGGGACGTTGGAAATCTCAGACATCAGAAATGTTAGTAGCTATGATACTCCACGACTATGCCGAACTCACTCTGAAAAAATTTTTTTTTTTGAAAGCATTGTATAATAAGTGACAAGGCAGTTTACAGCATTTGCATGAGTATTTTACTACGGTGTGTCCTGAGAGGTTATTTCGAAAATGTGTATTTAATTATACAGTTTACTTATTCATGTGCTTCTGACGAGCGCTTTTCGATTTTGATCTTATAGTGCGCCACGATTAAAAATGAGTCAGGATTCAGGAATGAGTAGAACAAATTGTACCCGATTGATTCATGTTCGCATATCAAAGGTCTCCAATGTCTGCTGATCCAAGTTCAAAAAAATAAACATGAGACTAACGAAGTGCATCAGTCAATCCTCGTGCAGTATTTTATTTCTAATACACAAGAGGTGGACTCTTCGAAATTTTTCCACGGACTGGGAAAATTCGCTGTAAAGATAATTTCATTGTATAGCGAGCCTTTACAGCATGGTTTGAGACACCCATGGGACCAAACAAATCCTTGTAAATTATATTGTTGGAGAGAGAGAGAGAGAGAGACAGAGAGAGAGGGTCCACCTGCATACCTGTTATAATATTGATTTTTTTTTTTTCATTTCACCCTGTATGAATCTTGAGGTAGTTTTGTAATTTGTCCTCTTTGTTTTTTTTTTCCTTGCGATCACTTTGGTGATGTTATCGCATCATGACCCCGGCATTCGTATGATTTCAGAGAAAAATCCGGCCGGGCTGCAAGTTCAACGAGTACATCTTGGCCGGCATGTCGCAGTTCCTGAGCGGCGACCTGAACCGGTACTTGGCGGTGATCGACGGGGCGCCGTGGTCGGAAACCTACGGCTACGAGTCCACCAAGTTCATGAAGGCGCCGGATCGCGGGCCGGCTGACTTCTACTCTTCCGGCCCGAACCGTGCCCAGTTCCGCCGGGAACGGCGCCGCGCCCAGCGAGAGCGGTGTCGCCGCAAACTGCGCCGCAACCCGGGCGTCGAGCTGAGCCACCACTGCCGGAAGGTGCTGCACAGAGCGAGGCAACGGCGGCGCCAGCGCGGGAAAACCGCCGCCGCTGCCAACTCCACGGGTGATAGAAACCGGCGCCATCGGGACAAGCGGCTCCCGAGACCCCCGCCATAACCCCATGCAAAACCCCCCTCCCCGTCCCCGTCCCACGCCACTTTTTATTTTGGTCACGTCCTCCCCCGACAGGAAAATGCCACCCCGTGTTTAAGAGATTGTTTTTTTTTATTTGTTACGAATAAAGTGTGCGTTGTTCTCCATTTTTATATTCTTCGGAACGAATTGCGAGATTGGCTGCGAAAAAAAAAGAGAGCAAGAAACTGGGTGAAAAAGCCAGACCATGACAAGATCCGAAAAAAAAAAAACAGAGAACAATTTTCCAGATGTCGCGCGCTTCCTTTTCTATTTCTTCCACATTCTCAGTCTAACTGCGTATTTCCTCTCTTCTGTGTTAATCAGCCTTTGAAAGAAGGGTTTACATTCCCAAGAAATGTAATAAAAAAAAGTTGTCGTGGACTACACTTATAATGCCGCTGGTATCCCAATTTTCCTTTCAACTGGCTCCAATTATTATTGCCCATGTTGCAGAAATTTTATGTCTCTACTAAGTACGAGTATTAATGTCAAGCTGGTTCTGAGGAAACGTCTCCTGATTACAATAATTAGTTGCCGAAAATAATTCTACGTGTTAGAAAATCTTTTGGCGCTACCATGATTTTGTGATGCGTATGACATCGAAATTTTTAAACAGGAAAACTGTGTGGAACCTCAATGGTCACAATAAATTCGACAGTACCTTCTTGTGTGGAGAAAGAGGAAATCAGTGCCACTCATCCAGTATTTCCAACTGATGTCATAACGAATATGTTCAGAACTTCAAAAGGTTATTTTAAACGAAAGAAGGCATTAATCAAGCGATTTTTTAATTGCCGGTTATTCTCATTTTTAGGGATAGAAGGCTGAAAATTCCTGGAATAAATATTCCCTGATTTGATCTGCTGACTTTTCAATTACGTGGGTTTCAGTCCACCATTAATTGACAAGATTTTGAAATTTCAATGGAGTTACACTTCACAAGAAGTTTAATCGAGAGTCCTCTGCCTAAAATTCGAAACGTGATTTACATCATTCATACTGTAATGTATTCTCGGTTAACCTTTTCAAACATCTCCGACATTATCAATTATCGTTGTTCTTGCGCAAGAATCTGACCTTGCTCGCCGTGATCGTGAGCTTTTTTTTAACGACCATAGTAACACTTAGAGAGCACCACTCCTGACCTGAGCACAAGGCTTCACCGTTTACTATAAACAATTTCAGTTTTTCAAAAAAAAATTCGTAGTCAGAGTAAAAACTCGTAAGGGTTGTTCTAGACTTAAGCATTTATTTTGTCAACGGAAATGATTGACGACTTTCAACATGTGTTTTTTTCTTCTTCTTGAAAAGAATTACGCATCTAAAAAAACTATACTGTACTTCGTCAGGTCTTCGGATTCATTCCTTTGATAAACCCTTGGAGGGTTTACACAAAAAGGGAAACCTTTTTCCTTGTCGAAGCTGAAAAAATTTGTAAAAGAAGGAAGGCAATCTCCATATTTATTTTCATGAATATATTATTTCGAACGTAAGGAATTTCATTAGTGGTTTTGGGCGAGTAAATTTGATTTTATCGAGACTCGAATTTATCAGTAGGCTGTTTTGAACCGAGACATTTGCTCGCAAAATTTCTTTGCGAAAATTTTGCATCACTTCGGCTAGCCACATTTTTCTCATCCAATAGACATAGACGAAAAATTATTTTGAGGAAAAGATATAAAACTTGTGTTTTTTTTTTTACTGCTCATCCCTGTGAAGAGACTCGACGACGCCGCCAAATTGCGGGCTTTTTTGTCGGGCTTCGTCCCTGTGTTTTCCCTCACCCTGAATGATTTGTACGTTGATGACGTTGCTAATT
>CAJPEX010007008.1:0-10981 GCA_905338405.1 Notodromas monacha | reverse complement strand
CAGGGGATATTAACCGTTCATGAAATGCGTATCAATTCTGATGAAAACTTGGAAACCCATGAATCTTGAGTAGGCTGCAAAAATCTTCGAATATGCATTCAAGAAATACAGCATGCGCAAAAAATTATGTTTTTCCTTTCAAAGCTCACTCCAAATGATATTCAAGGCAATCCAGAAATCTCCAAGGCTCATGGATTGAAGCATAGCAAGACTTCACACAGTAGCTTAAATTGAGCATATTGAAGATGACATATTCATTCTTTTTTAAGCTAAATAATCCTACAATTTTGCCAAATCAATGAAATACTGTACAGTATACCATATAAACCACTAATTTCTGCACTCGGAAAATTAGTACGAAGCTGCTGTGCACTGATCCGATTTTTTTTTATGAGAGTCGGTCGAAACTACGGAGTATTTAGAAGCAAATAATCTACGGCGTACAATTATTCCGCGCGATTCAACTAGATCAAATGGTCGTATATGTATATATATATATATATATATATATCTAACTTGAAACACAGAGGGGGAGAACAGCAACTTTGAAGCAATAGCAATAAACGGAAAGGCGATGCAATTGCGGCTCTCCACAGGATCAATACGACTTCCGCAGAATGAACTGCATGTATATACCAAAGCAATAGTAGGCTTCGTCTCTCCAGACTTTCATCAAATGAAACCCAGAAACATCCACAAGTGTGTCTGCATATGCCGAAATTGGCTTACCTCGAGAAAACTCACTCATATGTTCACTTTTCTTCAGGGTCTTTTTTTTTTCTTTCACCGCAGATACACTAAATGCATCAGAATAATGTCCTTAGTGTGTATGAAATGTTGCGTAATTTCGGTTTACCGTCAAAGAATCAGCTTCTAATCTTGTAGAATATTTACTATACAGGAGCATCATGCATAAAGAAATCTCTCTTTTTCCCCATCATCAACAAAAATCCCACGTACGTTTCTGCGAATACTAAAGCAGAGTTTGATATTTTCTCATTGAATAAAGTGGATCAGAAAAACGGTTTTCTTTCAAGTAACTTGTTTTTCCTCTGAACCGAAGGTTTACTCCCAAGAAAATTTTATTTTAACTCCAACCCGTTTTCTTCCCAATTAAGCACGTCGTGTTTTTATGTAAGCCTTCACCTCTGGTACAATCTGAGGAAGAACCTTCGGAAGGGAACCCGGTCTCGCTTATTTTCAGATAATTATTTGAAGCGGGTTCCTGTGCTGAGGTACTGTCTTAAAATTAGCAAATTCAATCTCAAAAACNTTTCGTTTAAAATTTTCCAATTCGAAAGCTGAAATCGCATCGTAAACATGGCTGCTACAAAATAAAAATTGCTGACGTAAATTCGTCCAGCTCGAATTTCTTTTTTGCTTTTCAAAATTTAAAAATTGCGTTCATGGTGTTCATCAAACACCTCTGCTTTGGGGACTGGAAACATTGAGAACATGAAAAGATCGACATTTTTTGAACCTTTTGAATGCTGACAATAAGCTAGCGGCGAATAAAGTCTTTATATCAATCAGCATGAGTCACCCGACATTTAAAAAAATTACTGGCCTTTAATCTCGATGGCTTTTTCAAATGGGTCCAACGCCAAACTTGACTATTCGAACGCAAATCAATTACCTGTAAATTCTAGCAGTGCCCTGAAATTGCTTCAAATTAATATCATACTTTCCAATCAAATGAGCTTCGCGGAATGAAGATCAAGCTGCTTTGGGACTGGGTATTCAGTACTGTCCTCCATCAATATATTATTGATATCCCTTATATAAGAGACGAAAATGCCACGTGTAACATTTTGTAAAGAGTTCCTTTGAGCAAGTGAAAAAGTCATTTGGCCACACGATCAATACCATATGAAGGGTTTGTGTCGCGGAAAAACTCGAGGAAGCGGATGATTATTAGGCAGCAACACTTGTTGACTTCTGACGATCAAGGACCCACTTCTCGGTTGGCATTTGCTAGAACACTTATGAGACCGCAAATGAGGGAAAAATACAAGCTGAAAAGAAACTAACTTGTTTTTCTCTTAATGGACCAACGAATTAGTCACTCAATAACTTCAATAAGACGGTGGAAAAGAAAGGGGTCACGTGTGGAACAATCAACAGAAAGGATGTTTCGAGGGGGTTTTCAGGATCACTCTGCAGCTCACATTTTAATTTTCTATGCTTTTTCTTCTGATGGGATTTTGGAGGCATCATAATTCATGTTTCTGATGTTTTTGAAGTGCTCTCAGCATCATCGGAACCATTGTATTTTACATGCTTATCGACGTCCTTGAAAGAGGATCAATGCTGCAAATAAGTACTGGTTTTGTGTACCTCAGCCTACTACGTGAAGATTTGAAGCAATAAACAGTTTTTTTCATGCATCGCATATGTTAAAATTCATACAAGGAAAGTACGTCTCCTTTTTCGAGATCTAGATAATTTTGGATAATAGCTTTATCCTCTGACATTTCCATGGAGAAGAACTAAAGAAAAATCATACTTCCAGCTTTTCAAGACAATAATTTGTTGTTGCCACGAGTGCATTCATTTCATTATATAATATGCTTCAGACTTTTGAAGCAAAAAAAGATTCGCTGACGATTCTCTGAAAGGTCGGCAAGTTTTGGAATCTCCCTCGACATCAACCACCCAACTTGAGGGTTTATTAACCTACAAAGAAACTCTTCACTCCAGAAGAGAACCATATAACTTGCATTTTGGTGGGTGAATGTGATGGTGCAATGAAAGTTCTTTTATCTCCTCCAAATAATGCTGCTGCTGGTCCAGTCTATTTTCTCAACGTCATTTATTCGCTCTCGTGCAGAATTGCCGTGCTATGAATCGATCATAATAATGTGGTGCACGCTTACAATGAAGTCGGTAATTTCCATTCGATTACTCCCACTGATTCGGTGGAATGAGCTGAATTCATAATTTTTCAAGACGAGTTGAAATGCGGAGGAGACTTTTAGTGTTACCATCAATCATCGTGCGAAAAAATTACATGGTTTCAGCCATCCGTAAATGCTGTTCCTATAAGTTTTCATTCGGTAAAAAGCGTTTCTTGGGGCGAAATAATTTTTGAAGAAGAAAACTTTAGTTTAGGCCAAGAATTTCAGTTTGAATAAGAGTCAAAATTTCGCAGTATGATGGGTAATACTCGAATTCTGAATGGCAAACTATATCTGTTATGAGTTTTTTCCCAGTTTGACGGTATTAAATACAGTCAACCCATGACAGGACGACCCTTGCTAAAGTGTCATCGTGGTAAACGGTCGAAGTTAAATCTACTCTGGGCACAGTAGCCTATAGACCTAGAACATCTCAAAGAGATGCGATCTGCCGAAATTTTTGCAAAAGAGGCCCTCTTGGACATTAGGTTTGTCTTCATCATGATACTCGGATGCATATCAGTCAAGGTTCTAGTTGAAATCTTTCATTTTGCAGGAACAAACGAAATGTTTTCTCTTAGGCTTGCTTCAACAGATATGCAGCATTTATTTACGGTATTTTGATAAGTTTCATAGTAGTCAGTTAATTTTTGAAAAAGAATCATGATTATGGTAAATTTGTTAATATTTTCCAAAGTACAGTACCTTCATTTTGCTGTGTATTGCATCGAAAGGAAAACTGACCAAAATTAAATATTGAAAAATGGCTTTCGCATCTGTATACCAGTCTAATTGGATACAAACCAAGTAAATTTAATCTTTTGATGAGGTAACCTTATATAGGTAAAGAAGAAAGTTGTCAATTTTTTGTATCAAGCTTTCCTTTCCATCCAATAAATTTTTCAAACTGCAGAACACAGCAATGTTCAAATATTGGTACACTACATTGAAACAATTGAAATTTCGCATTTGTTCTTTAAAATATGATTGATTCAATTAATCATAATTATCGCAATATTGCCACTGCTGGACTTATCACTTGTTTGAAAAATTTTATTCGTACGCGATTTCAGGAATGGAACGAAAAACGTTCCTGAACCAATGCTGACATCATATTGCTCTTTGGCTGTTTGAAAATGCGAAATATTAATAATTTTGTGCTCAAATACAGTGAAAGAGAATCACGACTATACATGGAGCGTGTGCAGCAGTTAATTAGGTCATGTTTCAGCACAGAAATACTTTTGCATGGTCATTCCAAACAGGTTTCTGTCGCGGAATTTTCTTTGCAAGACAGAAGCACCATGGGCCTGATCAAGGTGATGAGGATGTGAGGTACAGTACAGTACTTGCAACCTCTGAGACTCATTTGCTGAAGATATGAGCTTGTAAAGCAAAGGAAACACAAAATGTGAGGTGCATGATGCAGGATCCATCTTCACAGTTTCACAGGCCAGAGGTTCGCACAATGGTTCCACAATCCTTTTTTTTCTTTTAGGCAAGGACGAGGCAGCATAAGCGGATATAAGAGATCACGATGCTCTCCTTCGTACATTTTTTCCGCCATTTTAATTTTTGCTATTCTGCACTTTTTTAACATCAGTATGAAGCCGGTCGGCTCATTTTTTTTTTTACAAAGCTCTCTTTTTTCCTGTTCTTTTCTTGCTTTTTATATGGAGGTCAATTGATGGCTTCTGTGGGAAGAAGGCCAACAGAGGCGAAAGAGATACACGTACTGTACTGTGCTCTGTTTTTTTTTTTACAAAGCTCTCTTTTTTCCTGTTCTTTTCTTGCTTTTTATATGGAGGTCAATTGATGGCTTCTGTGGGAAGAAGGCCAACAGAGGCGAAAGAGATACACGTACTGTACTGTGCTCTGTACGTGTTCTCTATCTGTTCCTCCTTAACATTTGAAAAGAGTCGTGGTGGCCTTTAAAGCGTTTATTCTATGCTGTTAACAGTTACGACGACTCACGACCTGAATGAAGAGCACGTGGCTTCTTTTTCCTGGAAAGAATATAAAGCAATGAAAGACGACAAAAGCGGGAATCAAAATCAAAGAACTGATCAACCCATCTTCAACGACTGCTGTGTCCTGTGTGCACCAAATAACTGCTAACGAGTATCCTATCCAGTCACAATAATGCGGGTAGATTTATAAAATCACTTTTGAAAAATACTGTACAAAATCTTCCGGATTTTAGTGATGCATTGTATTTTAAATCTTCCAAAGTGTCACATTTTCATAGCGTACTGTACTCCTTTTCATGTTCGACGATGAAATGCAATAGTAAAATCACGTACCCACTATTACTCGTATAAGTCGACCCAATGAGATTCAGCACAGACCGAAATAAAATATAGACGTACGTAATCGCTAATTCCAGCTGTTACAATATCTTCAGAATGATTAAATTCTGAACTTTCATAAAAAAGGTGGGACTATTTTTTTAATTATGCCTAATATTTCATTGCATTCATTTTATAATGATCAATAGAAAATAAATAAATTGAAAAATTTGTCATGCTTTCTGTTCAGGGTTTCGTAAGATGATTGTCTTACTTATGTGTGCACCTGAACCCTTAGGCAGACGCCTTTTTGTTGTAAAATGGCGTTCTTTCTTCGCATGCGTCGCGTTAAAATTTATTAAATAAAATATGCTTTCCAATTCCACAGGACAATAAATTCAGCAAAAACATTCGGTCTTTGCTGCGAAAGAGGTAAATGACGCATTTTGGAAAAACTTTTCAATGAATTACTAGAGCAACGTTTCCTGTTTGCCTGATAACTTCTGTAAAATCGTCGCACGAAATTCTTATCAGCTAGAATTGCTAGATGACACAAAGAAAAGGCGATTCATTCTGGTATCAACGGACTGGAATTTTTGGCGTTTGTATTAGAAAACACCCATTATTTATGAATAAGCTATTCTTAATCGTTTCAAATTCTATAAATTAAATAAAAAATATTCGAGGAAAAATTCCTATCACTCTAGGTGATACAGACTGGCATTGCTGACTGCTGAGCGCGACGCCTAACCTCGTGCTAAAAAACTACGCACGGGTTCTTTTTTGCATCTTCAAGAAGGCTTGGATATTTTGCTGCTGTGGGAATATAAGAATCATCCAAAGCACAAAATACTGTACCCTTCTATATAGCCCACAGGACGTGTCTGCTTCATTCTTACACCCTTTTCTTCACATATTTTTGTTTTCAGAAAATGTTCGGAGCAGCACTACACATCACATCAGCTGTCCTCCTGCTGGTGATCGTCACTGTCTGCACGCCGACGATCTTCGCAGATCCGCGGACGACCAACGAAGAGGATTTCGGCATGACCGCTTACGACGACCCAGCAGCATCAGCACCATTATTGCCACAAAACGTCGTCCCACACGTCATGGCTGCCGACAAAGCAGCGAAACAATTGCTGGGCCCGTTTTCCGTGCTTCGGGCTTCCGGGCGCCTCAACAAGCGCGAAACCCAGTACCTGAATGACCTGTCCCGTCGTCTGCGCGACATGTTCATCGAATACAAGAAAAGACAAAACGCGTTCCAGTTCGGACTCGGGAAACGAGCCCAGTTCAGCTTCGGTCTCGGGAAACGCGGCAGCATAAGCAGTAGCATTGATCGGGACGTGGTTACGTTGGACGCACCCGCTGCTGCTGCAGACAGAAATAACGAAGAAGCTGAGACCAGAAACGATGCTGATGATGATGATCGCATCATCGAAGACGCGGAGATGAATGGAGGAACAGGAGAAGAGAGCAAGAGGACGCAGCCATTTGCTTTCGGGCTGGGCAAGAGAGCCGGCAGCAGAAGTGGCAGTAAAATGTTCGCTTTCGGACTGGGCAAAAGGACTTTCCGCTTGTTGGGCAAACGACCGCTGTCGCAGAAGCAGTTCTCTTTCGGCCTGGGGAAACGAGCTCCACGGGAACCATTTGCGTATGTTTATATTACTTTTTCTTGCAGGCACATGATCGAGGTTGACATCAATGAAATATAAATGCATACGGTAGATTTATGGATTTGTGCCGGAGTTTATAGTGAGACTGATTGTGTGGGCTTCGGTTCGAGCTGACTGAATCACATTTCTTTTTAGGTTTTGCTTGATACATATACCCGCAGCAAGGAATTGAGTTCTACATTTGCACCTTATCCTGTGCATCTTTCTGCTGGGGGAGCAAAATGCTGTTCATGCATTACATTTTTGAAATTTAACTCATTTGAGTTATTTTATCACAGGAATTTCCTAAAAGCACCGAAGAGGATTTGAAATTTGTTTAATGTTCGTGATAAAGTTCAGCATGGATATCTTTGATTTCTGTAAGCCTCATAGAAATTGATTGTCTCGAATTCAAGATTTGGATTTGGAAGAATCATCGACCATTATCATATGTGAGCCATTGCAATACGTTTTGAGCTTGAAATAATTTCCATATACTGTAGTCATAATTTTTTTCAAAAACACCAATTAGCTTTTGCTGTTTTTTTATTTGGCGAACCCAAAGTAAGGAAAATAGCTAGAATCTTATTGAACGGAATAATTAAATATGGCAAACTATACAGTACTTGAAAGGGCAATTATCCTCGGTCTGGAGGAAAAATTACGAGGATTCATCATGCCTAATTATTTTCCTCCACGGCACTTTTTGAAACGAACGAAAAAACAGAGAGCCTTTACAGGTAATAACCATAGGAATATTTTTTGTAAAAATATACGAGGTGATTCAAGCATGAATCACTGCAAATGGTTTCATATACAGTACAAAGAACAATACATTTTTAAAATGTTGTTGATGGTCTCATCTATTCCATTCATTCATTCCCTCTCCATACGTTTTATTGTTCTAACCTTAAATTAATTCCTTTCATTAATCCTGGCCACCTTCAGAGACATAATCTAAATTGCTCCAATATGTTTTGTTCAGAAGCGCGATTCCCCAATAGAGGTCTGCCATTATTCCTCTGTATCTTTGCTAAATGTTACATTTTGCGTCACTCCCAGACATACATCTGGAAACCGGGAAATACTATCGATAAGCAGGCTAATCTCATCAAGGGAGAAAAAGGTCTGGAGTTATCACTGAGAAAGCCCTGAGATGATGTGAAGCCCACAAATATCTACAGAAATCATTTGCTCTTTCAAATTAAAATCTTTTTTCAAACACACTGTTAATGATACTCGGGCAACCGAACGGTTTTGAACTTTGAATCTATCATATCAGATGGGGGTTGAGTCGTGCGACAGAACCGAACAAAGCCACAGTTTCTCTGACATTCAAAACCGATAAAAATTTCAAGTGAGATGAAACGAGAGTAATTCGACTTTGAAATCAGTTTTTTCAATCAGTACAATTGGCAAATTCATCAGTGTACAAACTGCACACTCATGTACAGTAATTCATTTCCGAACACTTGCGTCATGGGTGAAAAAGAATCGAAAAACAATAAAAAAATCGGAACTCGAATGAGCGAAGAAAATTTCATAATTCTTTGATGCATAGATTCTTCCAAGTTCCTCATCGTCAAAAAAATATTCCATTACCAATTCGTTTTTCTCCAAAAAATATGAAAGATTAGTTCATTTACCAATAATTGCCCTTGGTCATGTTCGGTATCCTCTTTACTATATTGAAAAAAAAAATATATATATAGAAAAGATCGAATGACGATAATGCGGGCATAAAACCTGAGAGTTCTATCAACGTCCTGGAATGTACATTAATGTTACTCATGTGCTAGCAAGATTCTCAAGTGCTGAAAACAATGCAATTGTGTCACTTTATTGAACTGCGTTTTTAGTGTCTATTGGATTGTGTTCCATTAATCAATTATGTTTGATGAGAATTTTACGAACAAAATAAAAAAATCATGTCCGGATGTGCCGGAGACTTCGGACGGAAATTTGCGAGAACGTGCAGGAAATTTCCTCCTCTGTAAACCTAAATGCAACAAATGCTACGCTAAAAATCCTCAGATTATCCATTTTTAAATTGCAGAAGAGTGTTTGACGTTCGTCTCTGTGACGGAAAAGTCACGCACGAAACAAGAAACGTGATTTCCGTACCAAATGGCAGAATAATCTAACTTGAAACGCCAATATTAAAATACGCTCAAAGAAACTTGATTTCAGTCGCGGAAATCTTACTTGAAAGATATTTTCATAAATAATCTCGATTCTTCTCTGATTGCAGAATGATTGCAGCATTTTCTGGCGCATTAGTATCCATTCTCTTCTAAATTAGGCTACTATGTAAACAAAAAGTACGTCATGCCTCAATGACATTTGCATTATAGGTTTTTTCATACGTTTTTCGTTGTGAAATATCTGGGACACGTCTTCAGCTGAGCTACACTACAGTATTACGTTTTTTGAGCAAAAACGGGTTCCCAAATGTATAACTTATTCGGAAAGTTAAGGCATCTTCGGCCGGGTACCTAAGGAGATTTTCGCCAGAAAAAGCAATACCGTAATAAAAATATGAAATTGACGACACGCCAAATTTTTTCTCATCGTCGATACATGATTTTCCCTTATAACGAAGGGTACTTAATCGAAAATATGCTGCAATTCTTTCAAACCTAGATAAAATATCGATTGATAAATACAAAATCAAAGCCATGATGACGAGACTGACAACCGACAAATCGAGTAAATTTCAAGAAGTGTGAAGCCAGCCTGATTTATTTTTGGATTATGGAGATAAAATTGTTAACATAAGCTGTTACGAACGCGTGGTCGTGATTTATAAATTTAAAAAATGAATCCCGAAAATTCAGACGTCATGAAAAATGCAATCAAGCACTGCGCCGGGAAAATTCTGTAAAATTTCCAAACGAAAAAAGTGTTCTACTCTAATATTTTTGACGATATTGCGCGTTATTTAAATTTAATAAATGAATGAGAGCTTCCGAAAATTTTTTTTTAAAAATGTCCTTTCGCGATTTTCTGGATCCGCAGATTCGGCCTGGGCAAACGTCAAAGGCAGAACGCGTTTCAATTCGGCCTAGGCAAACGCGCTTCGTACAACGACCAGCGCTTCGCATTCGGCCTCGGCAAACGGTCCTATCTGTCGACTGAAGACGACATCGACGACTCAGTCCCTGTCGACGACACTCTCGTCATCCCCGCTGCACAAGACAGCACCGCGGCCATCGACACCGACACCTTCGCTGCTCATCATCATCATCATCCAGCAAACCAACTCGTCGGTGCTGGTTTCAACGGTTTCGGGCATCCGAACAGCGGCAAGATTTCCGCCTTCCGATTCGGACTCGGGAAACGCAGTGTCGACAGTGAAGAAGCTGCTGCTGCTGCTGATGACGAAGACGACGGTTTTGCTGCTCGTGTCGCAGAAATTGTGACTAATGCGCCATTAGTTGCTGAAACGGAGTCTGCAGTTCATCTGGAGTAAACGCGAAATGGTTTTTTTGTGTGTTTTGTTTTGTCCTCCACGGAAAGACAAAAAAGAAAGTTCAAGTCTCGTCGTCGGTTGTTTCCAATTACCTGCTGAGAAACCCCAACTTCAAGTTACCAATGGCGGTTGCACATTCTGCATTTGCGAGTGAGGTATCCGGAAAGTGTGAATAAAAGAAAACCTTCTTTTCACTCCCAGAGTTTATTTTACAATATTTGTTCAATGGAATATCATCAGCATTCAATTTATCTCTCAGTATGATGACGAGCTAGCTTGTCCTTGTATTAGTGGGATCACTGTCCTTGAGATTTTATGCAGTGGGTGCAAAAATAATCGCTAACGGGACAAAAATACTCTATTTGAATAATGGATTGCTGTTGAAAAAGGAAGACTTTTTATTTGGATAAAAATTTAAAGCTTAATCATTGAGAAAGAAATACGGTAATATGATTTCATGGTAGATGTAATCATCAGTATATCAGCCGAACTTCGATGGCCCTTGATTCTGAAGTGATATTTTCTCAGCTGAAATTGAGTTAAAAGTTTAAATTATATATGCGAAGGAGTCACTGTCAAGTGCTCAAATCGAACATGAATCGAAAACAGAATCTGAACTCGCTCGCGAATGCAGTGTGTGAATCGCGTAACTCGTGATCTCAGTTG
>CAJPEX010007007.1:0-10982 GCA_905338405.1 Notodromas monacha | reverse complement strand
ATTTCCGTATATAGAGAACCTGCAACAAGTATAGAGTATCTAGGTTAACATAGTAATAAATTCATATACTATTTATTGTTAAATTCACTACAAATGAATATGTTTCTACAATTTAACCATGCAATCCAAGGAATGGGTCACATTTTGAGGTACAATTTCATCTGCACTAAATATACATGTATGGTGTGGCTGGACAATTTTGTACTGCTGCACCACATGCATTCCCATGACATGCATATTTGAATGCAACCATTCCAGAAATGATTACAGAAGTTTCAAAATTTCATTTTTCCAGCTGGGACTGCTGACAGATCATGGATCACTTGGAATCAATGAGAAATGAAAGGGATGCATTACGCCATGCTTCTCTACAGCAGCAACTCACTGATGCAGAAGCAAGAAGGCTCCAGGAAATTCGAGTTCTCCTTTGCCGTGAGGCTGCCCGGCAACATTCCAGGAATCGACGAGCTGCCATGACTGAAAGAGAAAGAGAAGAGGCTAGAGCTTAAAACAGAATCCGTGTAGCCAACCATTGAGCTGCCTTGACTGAGACACAGAGAGAAGCAGCCAGAGCTCAAAGCAGGATCCGTGCAGCTAACCATCAAGTTGCATTGACTGAGACACAGAGAGAACAGGCTCGCACTCACAAAAGAATTTCTACTGCAAACCAACGAGCTGGCAGGACTGAAGCAGCAAGAGAGGAAGTTAGAGCTCAAGACAGGATCTCTGCAGCCAATAGGCGAGCAGCTATGAATGACCAGCAACAACAGGTGGCACACCAAAACAACAGAAACCATTCAGCAAATAGACGTGCAGTGCTAGCCACCAGCAGGACAGCTTGCTTGGGAACCCTTTGTTCTGCTCTCATGCATGAAGGTGAAGAATTTGACCAAGCAGGGTTTGGTGACATCAGCAACTTCAGGCACACATTGGGTCCCATGGATGTTTCCTGTCCTCATTGTGGTGCACTCAAATGGAGGCTGGAATCAAAAGGATGCTGCTGTGCTGAGGGCAAAATTCAACTTCCTGAATTTGACCCCCCACCCGCTACTCTGGAAAATCTGTATGGAAATGCCCATTTCCTAAAGAATATCCGGGCCTACAACATGGTCTTTGCCTTCAAATCACTGGGAGCTTCGGTGACAGAAAGGCTTCAAGTGGACCAAGACCTTGCCAATGGACGGAATGGTGTTTACACCTTCAGAATTCAAGGGACCATTTGCCACAGGATGGGTTCATTACTCCCACCTGAGGGTTGTGCTCCAGCATTTGCCCAGATTTACATCCATGATACTGACATGGAGAATCTAGCTGACAGGAGATGCTCAATCATGGACCGGCTGGACCGGAGGTCTGTGCTGGAGATTGAGGCAATGCTGCAGAGTGTGAACCCATTTGTGGCACTCTTCAAGTCTGCTGGGACCCACTTGAGGCAAAATGAAGAGTTTAGCCTCAAGATCTTGGAGGATGTCAACACAGATCTTCGCAGATACAATAGGCCCACTGCAGATGAAGTGGCTGCCTTGATTGTTGATGGTGGTGCCCAAGAGGGGGGAAGAGACCTGATTCTGAGGCGCCAAGGAGGGGGCCTCTACAGAATCTTTGAGACCTGGGCACAGTATGATCCCCTGCAGTACCCATTGTTATTTCCACATGGGGAATTGGGATGGTGTCCAGATGTGAAATATGCTAATAGTGCTGTGCGTTACAGAACATCAAGTGTGACTGCACGAGAGTACTATGCATACAGGCTGATGATACGGACATCAATTTCTCTCATCCTGAAAGCTGCAAGGCTGTTGCTGCAATATGTTGTGGACCAATATGCCAAAATTGGGGCTGCAAGAGTAAGATTTGTTAGANCAGTGCAATCCATCAACAGCATCCTTTGCAGCAATAACAAATCATTGGCAAACTACCCTGCACTTCCCCAGTTGAGTGACTTTGACAATCTTCAACCAGAGCTGGGCATAAATTATGCCCTTGAGCATGAGATTTCATATGACCATCAACAGCTACAGGGGATATGTGCAAATGCAAGCCTAATGACACCTGAGCAGCAATCAATCTTTGACAAGGTATGTCATGCAGCAACAAATGAATCAAGCAGTCAGCGTATCTTTTTCTTGGATGGACCTGGAGGATCTGGGAAATCATTTGTCCTTGGGCACATCATGGCTTCCTTGAGGCTACAAGGGAAGATTGTCTTGGCAGTTGCATCCAGTGGGATAGCATCACTGCTTTTGCTTGGAGGGCGTACCGTTCATTCAAGGTTCAGACTTCCACTGAAACTCACAGAAACTTCTACCTGTGCAGTTTCAAAGCAGTCCCACCTTGCAGAGTTGCTGCTGAGGACTGATTTGATAATCTGGGATGAAGCCCCAATGGCACATCGATTTGCTTTGGAGGCCATTGACAGAACCCTACAAGACATAACAGGGGTTCAAGTTCCATTTGGTGGGAAAGTCATGTTGTTAACTGGTGACTTCCGCCAAATTCTTCCAGTAATTCCAAGAGGATCTGATGGACAAATTGTGGCTGCTTGCCTAAAGCGATCCAATCTTTGGCATCATTTCAAAATCCTCAAACTGGAGAAGAACTTGAGGCTTCAAACCTCTGCAGATCCTCTTGCTAATGAAGAAAATCTTCAATTTTCAAGGTTTCTGTTGGAAGTTGGTGAGGGAAGACATGAAGTCAAACCTGAACTTGGCACAAACTTCATGAAGCTCCCAAGTGACTTCATCCTCAAACCAGATGATGGAGAGACTAACTGTGATGCCATCATCAGGCATGTGTATGGTAACATCACAGAAAGGTACATGGATCAAGACTACTTCCATTCCAGAGCAATTCTTGCTCCACTATTGACTGATGTTCATGAAATCAACAGAAAAGTCATGAGCATGCTGCCTGGGATTGACTATGTGTATAGGTCAATTGATGGTGTTGAAGAACATGAAGGGCAGGATGAAACTTTACATCAACCTGAAATCCTCAATGGCATCAACCCTTCTGGGATGCCCCCACACCTATTGACCCTGAGGGTGGGGGCTCCAATAATGTTGATGAGGAACATTAATGGAGACCAAGGTTTATGCAATGGTACCAGGCTCCAAATTTGCCAGCTGACCAGAAATTGCATTGATGCAAAAATCTTGACTGGTGCCCACAAAGGAGAGAGGGTGTTTATTCCAAGGATAACCCTCATTAGTGATGATGAAAGGATGCCCTTTAAATTGAAGCGAAGGCAATTCCCTGTTCAAATTGCTTTTGCCATGACAATTAATAAGTCACAAGGGCAATCTGTGGAACACTTGGGCATTTACTTGCGTGAACCAGTGTTTTCACATGGGCACATGTATGTGGCACTATCAAGGTGCACATCCAAAGCAAAAATCAAAATTGTTTTGGGTAACTCAGCGCATGAAGGTGAGACAGGGGCATACACAAAGAATATTGTGTTCAAGGAGGTCATTTAATACCTCTCATAATGCCAATCAATGGCCACAATACTTTTGAGCAAGATCTAGGATCTGATGTTCACCTCCTTGAGTACTGCATCGAGGACTGCTACGGTGTAGAGGACTTATTCCTTGAAAGGTGGCTCAAGTAAGTCTCACATGCTTGAGGGGTGTAAATTTCAGTGCCTGGTCACATTTGTTAACTCATTTGTTGACGAAACTGCTCTGGAGATCTTCAAGGTAAAATTACAAGGTATGTCATGTAGAAAATGTGACTTTCTTTCAGAATTTAACCTTTTTTTAAACCCTCAACCTTCAGAAATCTGCTTGCAGTCAATTCTGGAGAAGAATTCTGTGGCTACATCCATTGGCAAATTTGGTCCACCTGTCCTCCATTCTTCATGTGTAAATCTCCAAAAATCTGCTTCACAACAAGGTTGGTTGGAAAGGTATCTAATAGTTTTTAGTGTTTACATTTCATTTCATTCCATGTTCTAGATTTAAAAAAAAAACCTGGTCATCAATGCAGCTGTTCAAGCTAAGTCAGACTGGAGTTAGTTCATCTCTCCACTCATCATGGATTCTTCAACACAACAAGGTTAGTTCTTGGAAAAATATCTTGAATTTCTAATTCAACTTCTTTGAAATGCATTATTACAGAACATGTTCCCTGGGAAGATCTGGATCATGTGTGCTCCTACCTGATGGAGCCAAGCTGTTCTGCAGACTGGAGTATCCTCAGCTCTACTCCACTGGACAAATCTTCAAATTTCAAATGTTAGTTCTTGAAAAAGTATATCTTGAATTTTTATTTCAACTTTTTTGGAATGTATGATTTCAGAGTGACAAGTTCCCTGGAAACTGGGAAGATCTGGCTCATGTTCACTCTGCTACCTGATGAAGCCAAGCTGTCCTGAAGACTGGAGTATCCTCATCTCTACTCCCAAAGGGGAATCTTCAAATTTCAAAGGTTAGCTCTTGAAGAGAATATCTTGATTTTTTAATTCAACTTTTTTTTGGATGCATGATTTCAGAAAAATTTCCTGCAAAGATCTGTGGTCATGTTTGTTGGTACCTGATGAAGCCAAGCTGTCTGGCAGACTGGAGTATCCTCATCTGTACTCCCCTGGTGGAATCTTCAGCCTCTAAAGGTTAGTTCTTGGAAAAATAAATCTTTATTTTTTAATTCAATCTTTTGGAATGTATGATTTCAGAAAGACAAGTCCTGCAAAGATCTGGATCCTGTGTGCTGCTATCTGATGAAGTCAAGCTGTCCTTGAAAACTGGTGCACCAGCATTTCTACTCTAATTCCAGAATCTTCAAAACTCCACAGGTTAGTTTTGGAGAAAAATATTGTTATTTTTTTCTAACCTTTTGGAATATGAAATTTTTAAGTTCCTTGGGAAGATATGAAGGTACTTTGTCACAGGAAGATCTTAGCCATCTTGCATGTTGAGGTTAGTTGTTGAAAGAAGAAAACATATGGCCTTTAGTCTAACCTTATTCTGTCATTGTGTGGGTTTCAGAAATATGAGTTGCATGAGCAGACATGAATCACATACTAATCAAGTGGAGCCTGGGAAAACCATTGCCTAGATGGGAGTTTAATCTCAGACCACTGCGGGGATTATTCAAGGAAGAACAGGTTAGTTGTTTTGAAAATGATTACTTCCATGTTCTAACCAACCCTGTGCATTTCAACAGAAATATCTGTTCTCTGGGGTCAGCTGAATGCCAAAATACTAGAGGAAACCAAGCTTGAAAATGTCTGCTACATGAATCTTCATGGATTCTGCAGATTTTATGAAGTCAAACTTTCAGAGGTTGGTTCATGAATATTTTTTCACTGTTTCACAATCCTTATTGAGTTATTTGTGTTATGTGGGCTTTCAGATCCATACATGGTGCAAGAAGCTGTACAACCAAGGAATGCAGTATGGCCACTGTGGTTTGTTCAGAAGCAAATGGAATAAAAAGCCAGCCACAATGAACTGCGTGGTTCCCAGTGATACCCTGGGCCCTATTACCATATAGGAAATGCCCATAATGCAGCAAATGAGCTGGGGGACTGGTAGCCTTAAATCAAAAAAGTCACTTCATTAAATATGTACAAAAGCATTTGTATGAATATTATTCACTGCAAAAAGAAATGGCATTCTGGCCTGACACATTGCCCAGGTGTGGCTGGGCACCCCCAGCTTGTCTTAACTAATAAAGTTACTTAACTCTCTGCCTGTAGTTCGCACATTTTTTTAATTTTCACAGGCGCTCCCTTTAGTTTTGCCCTCTATCCTCACTCCCACCCAGCCCCAGAGAGGCCTGCAGGAGGGTCACGTCTCCCGTCTTCTTATGTTCAAAAATTTCTCAAAAATTCAATTTTCAAGCAATTTCAAACTTTCTTCAAGTGTGACGTGCGCAATGAAGTTTCCTATGTTTCTTTTTTTGAAATTCTTGAATAACTTCAAAATTGTGGGAGAAACAATGAAAAACGCCAAAACATTTTTGAAAATTGGATGAAAATCGGGAAAAAAAGATTTTATATTTAGAATTTTTACTTATTCAATTTTCAACATTTTCAGGCATAAAAATATGTAAAATCGTAAAACATTCATGTGCATGTAACCCTGCCAAAAATTTTAAAATTGCATCAAAATCCTATAAGTTATGATGAGCTAAACTGAAAAGTTTGAATTCCCGTATATGCTTTTCTTCCCATTTTTCTAAGTTTAAGAATTTGCCTAAAATTCAATTTGAACTAAATTTTCAAATTTCTTCTGAATTTGAAAGCACACAGATGTTTTCTAAATGTCACTTTTTCCAATTTTGAAAAATCTTTAAAATTGATTGAGATACAATCACAAACTCAAAAACATTCTTTAAAATTGGAAAAAAGTTTTTGTTTTTGAATTTTAGCTCATTCAATTTTCAAGATTTTTTGAGTGCAAGTTTTACATAAAATTGTATTACATGTTACTCGCATGTTACCCTGAATTTTTTTATTTCATGAAAAAAAATGATGTTGAAATGGGGCAAACTATGTGATCTTCCTGTGGTGTAAATGGGTGCATCCTCTGTGTGTGGGTACACTAAATTTTCTGGGGGTTTCCCTTCCTGCGAATCTTCATTCTCCCTCTCTGTCTGATATACCTTCCTTATGGTTGCCAAATCATTAATTCTGTCATCCCCCATCCCCAGTTAGTGGCAACCATGGAAGGGACATCATCCCGATGTTGGGTGGTTTTGACCGTTACCAATGTGCATGTACGTGGCTGCAGTTACCGCCAGCATCCCGGCGTGTGTGCAAGTGAGAAAATCTTCCTTTCCTGTGAAGATCCAGTTTCTTGGTTGCAGTCAAGCCCTAACTGGCATCGTGTATTCCAATTCATTTCATGAGTGCGTTTATGTATAGAAGGGGAATTTTTATCTCCTTGCATCATGAAGACAAACTTTTCAAGAGGATTTTTCTAGCTGCTTTTTCATTTATTACTTGAGATCAGAGTGGCATTAAAGTAGTTTTTGCCCTCATTTGCTGTGAACGTTTTCCTTTCTGTCATTTGATTCTTCTCAGTGTCCAGTGTTCCTTCTTTGTTCAACCCGTTATTTCTCTCTGTTAGACTGTGTTCCTGCCTGCTCACGAGTGATTCTTCCATGTCTGAGTCGCCCATTCCCAGCGAATTCTAGCTGCAGGTCTTTTTGGAGATAGCTCATTTTATTAAGGTCCACTTTCTTTTACATTTTCTTGCCATTATTCATTCCTGATTCGTGCTGTATTCTTATCACTCCAGCTTATAAGGTTGCCCATGGATAAAACTTCAACAGTGATGGTCAATATAAAAAGTGGGTTTGGAGTTGCAGTGGCTCGGTGTGATGTTCTGTGTTGGGTTTGTTGTTTTTATTTCAAGAGCCTTCCATTTCTATACTTTTTCACAGAGCTATCACCATTGTATTGAAGGCGCTGAGCAGAACAAAGTGTTTTTTCGTCTAATACTGCATATTGGGGTTGTGAAACTCATCCCCGAAATTTCTTCAACTTTGTTTGGAACCTTCCTTTATTCCGACGAACTGTGAGTATTTTCCTGTCATGGGTCTTCACAGAGCATATGTTAGAATAAGAATTTGATAAATCTCTTCAATCCCTATGCTGTATATCTCATTTCTTATTTTATAAATTTTGAATTCACCTGTGAAACATAAATTTTTAAAATTCCACATTCCAGACAAGGGGCTTCCATCGTCAACTGTGCAGGATTCTTCCCCTTCAAACCGGGTGAGGAAATCTCTTCCACCTTCCTGTTCATATTTTCGCAAGAAGAGAGCAACCGTTTGTTAAGTTCAGCTTTAGATGTACCCTACTACACCTGTTAATCCTAAAGGCTATTATAACATTCCATTTCAGGGTGGGTTTTCTGTTGATTTTACCTTGCATTTTCATTCCAGTATTTTCCATTTTTCAAAGGTTTTTATTTCCTTCAGATTCAAATGTTGGCGAGGATTCTTTTATAAAAATTTTCTTGAACACAAATACTCCCATGTTTACTTCAATTTTCTCTTCATTTTCTTAATTGCTTTATTAATCAATCATGCTGGCAGTTAGGAATGTTATTAATTTCATTTTGGCAATGAGTTTACAAATTTTCTGAAATCTATTTGCACCATTTAATGGCCCCATTTCTGTGGGAGACCATGCTCCCACAAAAATTAGTGTACACCCACATAACTATTCCACAATGAGTAACTGGTCAGGCATGACCAGGAAGCAAAGCTAAGCCTTGAGATGCAGCAGTATATGTAATAAATATGTTATGGGGTGGCCCATGCTAACCAGGAAAAGAACTAAGGAGGTTTACTAGCACTCATAGGGTACCAGGAAAATATGGCTGGCCTGATAGTGGGGAATTCTTAAATCCACTATGCATAATTTCAGCAGGTGTGCAAGTTTGTACACCAGCGCCATATATTACTAGAAGGCACAGCTTTCATGACTTTTTGCAGGCTGCACCATGTGTGAACTCATGGAACAGCTGCATAATTTTGCAGAACTGTTTCATTTAGTACTGTGCTGCTGTGACACATTTTTTTGGCATGGTGGTTAAATTGTGTAGAGCTATTGCATAAATATTTTCCCTGATCCACTGTACAACTTTGTACCACCAAGCCATGAATATTTTCTGGTGCAGCCTGTGCAATTTTCTACAGGCTGTCCAATCAAGTATTTTATGGTGCACCTGTTCAACATTGTACAGGTTAGCTGCACCATGCATATATGTAAAAAACATACCAGTTGCTATGGATGTCTGGTGCAGTTTATTATCTACAGAAAAATGTCCCAGTGTGCATAGTACAATACAGGCAGTGCTCATCCCTCTCCTACATGTTCACTATGGGTATAATTGTGGATAATTCATTTGCTGGGTGATAATGCGTCATGATGTGGCACATGAGAAATTTTGATGGAGCATGGATTTGTAAATTTCTAGCCAAACTAATGTTTGAATAAAAGGCTGTTCCAAAGAACTGAATTCCAAGTGCTCTCAAAATACTCCAGTGCTTTGTACCATTGCAAGTTTGGGGACCATCATTGACATTGAAGTAAGAGATGTTGATGTACTCTAGGGATGGATATGAAGAATTCTATTTTTAACCTTTGGGTTGCAAAGTTGGACTTTTTCTGCAGAATTTTGTGCCTCCAAGACAAGTTTAAAAAAAAAACAGAACAGTGCACCCAGGCTGAAGGCAAGAAAAATCCTTGCTTATTTTTTGAAAAGCTGTTGAAACATTTTGCACAAAAACAATAATATGCATTGCTAAGGCTGAGCATTCTTATCCAACCTCTGTTCCATCATTTCCAGCCTCTTGATGCTTTCATTTTGGGTGCAAGAAGAAGGGATCCCATGTAGAGGGCCACCAAAGATTTGGGGAAGAAGGCTGACTGTGGGAAATGCATGCACCAACTTTTTGCTGGACAAAGTCCAACTTTGCCATGGACCACCTGACATTGGCTTTTATGGCCTTTGATGCATTTCAAATGTGGACCCACCATAGAAATTCTTGACTTGGTCCCACAGCTGGAAAGAACATGTTGCCACCAAAGGGCTGAAAGTTGATTTAGTGACTTGCTTCTTCTGTGTTGCTATTCTTATGTATCTGTAGCATTTTCATTGTCTTCTCATTTTTTTGGCTAAACCTCTGCTGAATCAATTTCATGTTTGGGTGTTTTGTTGGTCTATTTGTGGATGTGCTTGCATGGGTACTGAGTTTGCAATGGAGCATGGCTGAATAGACATGTGCATTGATTGGAAATTGAATGTCAAAATACATTTTCAATACCAGTTTTCTGGAACAATGATCCTTGAAAACACCAAAATGTTTTGCACAATTCTAAGTTATTCTCATTTACTCCTGGAGTTTTCATCATACATAAATGATGTGTACATCTGTTTGCCGCACATTTTGATAACCTATCTCATTTGTAAAAAAATGTTTTTTCATTCATACAGAAACCAGTTCATCTGA
Organism: Notodromas monacha; assembly: GCA_905338405.1. Classification (NCBI taxonomy): domain Eukaryota; kingdom Metazoa; phylum Arthropoda; class Ostracoda; order Podocopida; family Cyprididae; genus Notodromas; species Notodromas monacha. The sequence continues at coordinate 1,007 of CAJPEX010007007.1, read as the reverse complement.
AAGATGGATGCGTGGGAGTCACTCAATAGTGAAAAAGATGCCTTGCTTAATGCATCTTACACACGGCACCTGACAGATGCTGAGAATAGAAGACTGCAAGAAATCCGAGCTCTCCTCCGTAGAGAATCTGCCAGGCAGCGTTCTGCTCATCGACGAGCTACCATGACTTACAGTCAAAGAGCAAGGGCCCGAGAACAGAATCGAATATCTGCAGCTAACCGGCGAGCAAGAATGACTGACCACCAGAGAGCAGAGGCTCAAGAAGCTGCCAGGAATCGTGAGGCAAGGAGACAAGAGTCCATGACTCAAGAACAACGAGAAAATATACAACAGCGCCATAGACGGTACTCCTTGAATAGACAAGAGGCCTTGGTTGCCAGCAGGACCACTTGCTTGGGGACCCTATGTTCTGCACTTATGCAGGAAGGGGGAGAATTTGACCAAGCACAGCATGGGGACATCAACACCTTCAGGCACACATTGGGACCTATGGATGTTTCCTGTCCCCACTGTGGTGCCCTGAAATGGAGGCAGGAATCCAAAGGATGCTGCTGTGCAGATGGGAAAATTCAGTTGCCTGAATTTGACCCCCCCACCAGCTGCTCTGGAAAATCTGTATGGGAATTCCCATTTTGTACAGAATATCCGGGCATATAACATGGTCTTTGCCTTCACGTCACTGGGAGCTTCTGTGACAGAAAGGCTCCAAGTGGACCAAGACCTTGCCAATGGACGGAATGGTGTTTACACCTTCAGGATCCAAGGGACCATTTGCCACAGGATGGGTTCATTACTCCCACCTGAGGGTCGTGCTCCAGCATTTGCCCAGATTTACATCCATGACACTGACATGGAGAATCTGGCTGACAGGAGATGCTCAATCATGGACCGGCTGGACCGGAGGTCTGTGCTGGAGATTGAGGCAATGCTGCAGAGTGTGAACCCATTTGTGGCACTCTTCAAGTCTGCTGGGACCCACTTGAGGCAAAATGAGGAGTTTAGCCTCA
>CAJPEX010007006.1:0-10982 GCA_905338405.1 Notodromas monacha | reverse complement strand
TCGTCTCACTCTTTTGTCAACCCTGGCAAAGTGACGCAATACGCAGATCGTGTCTCAATCTAGTTCTTCCTCCCCGGAATTTACACATCCACACTCAATTCAAAGCTTGAATTGAAAAGGATTTTTTTGCTCACAAAACACAGATTTTTCAAGGGATATTCTCCCGAACTATCTAAAATAAAAATTGGCAGAACTTAAAAGCACTTCGAAATGAATCGATGGTTTGCTTTCCAGATAATCAGAAAAAAGGACAGGACGGTAAAACTCATTTTGCACAAGAAACACACTTACTTGCTCAAAAACAGAAACACACACACACACAAACATTAACAAGACATGCACTTGGTAAAAATATGAAAGAATCTTTCAACTCCTGTCAGAAGCTTTCCTGTTTCAAGCACGAAGAATTGTTTTTGTGATCTGTTTCGGACAATATGAAGAGTTTTTTTGTTTTGTTCTGCCTGGCTATTGTTGTGTGATGTTTTGAGAACAATGCCGAGATTTCGAGCAAGAATACTAGAAAGTCTATAGAGAGTGTGAGTAATTTCTAGGAACCACGAGGACGAACACTGTTGCCATGCACGGGCACGACGGCCAGAGAAATATTCCGCATAATGGGGCTCTGGAAACCCGCCGTCGCCATTCTCTCGGTGGTCTCTCCCTCGCTTTTCCACGGGGGTAAGCCGGAGAACAAACCCTCTCATGTGTGCTCCGCTTCTCACCCTCCTCCCCAATATATGTCGACCTGACACGGGTCGGGTGGAGAGAGACGGGGTTTGAAAGAGGGAATGCTGGGTGGTGGAAGTAGTCCACGAGGTGCATGCGTGATTCCCATGTGCTCCGCATCTGGGGATGATCGTGGAACGACCTAGAAAGAGGGGCCTGCTTCCTGCGTGCGCTTCCTGGAAAGAAAGCATGGACGGCAGGTGATGGGGATGTACAGTAGTTGTGGGAATTGAGAAGCATCCCGCGGCTGTTCCTTCTTTGGACCGAGGATCTCCATGTAATGATGAAGCAAAATCTACCCATTATTTTCCTATCTGATTTTATTACCATGGAGGTGATATTTTGAAAAAAAACAAAGTCAAAAATTCACTCACAGAGTTCCCAAATTCACTTGATTCCCGCTATTTTCAGCTTTTTTCCAGAAATTTGAAGAAAAAAAGGGGCGGCCAACAGAGGGGGTGATCCATTTTTGTTATTGTTGAAACCTCCAAGCATGCATAAGAAATTAAATCCTTGATGACACCCTAAAACACAAACAATTTAATTGAACAAAATTAAAATGTACATCACATTTCTGAAAAATTCTTCATTATTTATATTCAAATGTGTTTTTATTTTTTAATATATTTTCATTGGCTGCCTATGAAAATGGGGTTCATTTCTTACAACAGAATATACTGTCATCAGATTTTAAGTGAGTCCTCAAACAGGCTAATAATACCCCATTCTCAAACTGACTTTTTTGTTCCTGTCGTCTGCATAGGAACTCACGTGAATCAGTGTACCCAAATGTTGCAAGTGTCTGGTGACTTACATATGCCAGCTTACTTTCTGTTCATGCACAATCAGTCACCTGTCTCATGCATCTGTAGTCTATAAAGGAGTGTCCAAACACTCCTTCTGCGCTCATTGCTGGTTTGGTCTATGTTGTCTATACATTGCAAGTATCCAAAATGTACGCACTTATATCCACAGAGAAGAAACCTCATCTTGCTTTACCCTGGCCATAAGGACTAATACTTCTCAACTTGAGTTTATCTCAACAAGGAAACATCAAATAGAGTTAAGGCTTATAAAGCAGAGAGGACATTCAACCCATAATTATAATTTCTAGTTTAATTTGAAAGTTTGGGATATCAATACATTTTTATCCAAGTTTGAGGAACAGAAAATCAGTTTCAATTCTTACACAAGGGTGTGTGGTGTTGAGGCCAGATATAATGAAAGTGAAGCTTGTAAAATTGTACTGATGGGTTGACCAAATGGAACACAGTGGTTGTTGGGCTGCCTTCAGATGCCTCTGCATGACTGAAGCAGCAAATGTCTGCACAGCCTCTGAACTTGTGGCAAAGGAAGTGTGCAGCAAGAAGTCCCTGCTGTAAAGCAGGTTTTCCCTGTGGAGGAACTGGTGGGAACCCAGTGTAGCTTGGGCTCCAACAAAGAATAGGAAGGATTTCTTTACTCACTCCAATCTATGCTCTCCTGGTTATTGAATCTAGGTGTCTGAAGGCTCTTGACAATGACCTGTGGTGTGTGATTGTGTGAATAGTATTGTTGATTTAGTCTTAACTCCTTGCCTGTATGTGGTCTCTGTTTTTCTCTATCATTGAGTGATGAATTAAAGTATCATTTAGAAGGGCCCTCTATATAAGAGGTACCTGGCCAAATAACATCTGATTCCTGTTTGAGAGGTATTTTCCCTCTCAAAAATGTTCTTTGTCAGTCATATCCTGACAAAAGGGGTGGCAAGTTACCTACCTCTTGGGAGGTGAGAGACTAAGAACCCTTCTTCAAAGCCCATCTGAGGTCAATCAAATTGTATGCATTTGAAATCTGCTGAGGAACCTGGTATTGGACATTCCCCAACAAAGTTTTGGTGAGAAGAAATCTGTTAGGAATCTGAGGGATATGAAAAATGTCCTTGATTTCTGCCCATTCTTTGGCTTGGGAAAGAAATTTTTGGAATTAATTGAGTTGTCACTAAATTGGAGTCTCCCTTGAAAACCCAATCAAGGGAGATTTGTTCAGGTCAAAATTGTGTCACCAAGTTAGGGTGGCACTAAAATCTAAAGCGAGGGTCGACTGTATTTCATTTTTTGAGGCTCCCAGTGGCCTGGAACTTAGAATAGACTGCCATAGCCTCTGGAAATACATTTCCCCCTTCTTTTGACCCATTCCAGGGAAATGATTCTAGAGCCGTGTTTCCAATGCGATTCATTTTCGAATTCGAACCCAGTTTCCATCTCATCATTAAGACATCTACTAGTTTGTTACATGTTATACCCTTTGAAAGCCATTAAATCTTGCAGAGAAATTCCTTGATTCGAAAAGCCAAACTCCGGAAAGAAGATTAGCCGGAAAACGCAAATGTTCTTCTCATATTTTGGCCAGTTGGGATCCGGGTTGTGAGAGAAGTAGGTTTGGTACTTGGAAGTCGGTCCTTCAAATCTGCCGGTTATCCCACAAAGGGAACTGGTTTTCGGACTGGAATTGTTCAAGGAATTTCCGTGGCAAACCAGTGGACTTCCAGGCAATGCTTCCTGTGATGAAGAGGCGAAAGTTTTTTGGAAATTCGAGCTTTAAAAGTTCGAGCTTAGGCAATAATATTAAACTAAATATTTGTAAATGCGGAGTAATGTGTTTATTATATTTTGTGGAGACGCTGTTTTCTATATTTTTCATAAAACACTCCCATATTTTTATATAGCTTAAAGATTTTCACAAAAAAGGTCTACAAAGCATTTTTGTTTAAAATGCATTCACCGACTTCCGTTCTTCCCTTACAGAAATGAAAGCTTTTTTTCAAGTAATGAACAATCACATTTTTTCTCGAGGCTTATTATTTTGTGGCAGTCAATCCCATCCTCAACTGTAGACAGAATGCCAGGTATCCTGGATTTCCTGGGAAGAAAATTTAACCCCTTTTCCACTTTCACCCAATCATTTGAGATATGAGTCGAACCTTGGAGTAAAGCAAGTTTTCTCTATGAAATTCTTCATCAGTAAAAAGGGGACAGATTTTATTTTCACGTTACAAACTAAACTTTTAGTAATCACAGACAATGTTTCAAACTCCTGACGATTTCATCAATACGGAATGTGCAGATTAGTTTTCCAATTCTTCACTTAGACATATGTCAGAGGGAATTTTTTCCATGCAAAACGAAGGTTTATTGTGGAATATTTGATTTAATTCGCTCACGTCGCAGTGTAGTTCGGACTTGTGCTGTGCACAAATAATATCCTNAATATCTTTGGCCTTGGACACCAAACCATTACTGCGCAATAGATGTTCAGGACATTCCACTATTTGGAATTGACCAGTTCTAGTCTTCCAAGTCTTTTGAAGCTGGTCAAGAGACAATGTGATTAGTGTAGCCTCTTGGCCTGCAAAGATAACAATTTCTCCGATTTCAACTTTTTTTTCTAATTTCAAGTGCAGTACAGACTGCTGGAAGACCGCGTCCTCACCAACTAAGTTTTCAGGATCTTGAATGAGATTCAATGGTGGAATGAATTCGCGAAAATTTGCCCCTCTACTGAGCCTCAGAACTGCTAAAGGTTCCCCAGATTTTGGAAAGCGCTCTATTTTTGATTCTGGTGGAAAGATGGCGCTTCTTGATGTTCTAACGGAGAAAAAAAAACCATAAGAAGCTTCCTGAGTGCTCAGCAATATCAAAACAAACTTTTGAGTTTCATACCTTGCGATCATGTTGAAAGCTTTTTTCTCGTCGAATGGAAAATGTTCGGAAACGTCGAAAGTGATGCGATTTGAGAATGGAATGCGCCAATGATCAAAGTCAACCTGGAATATGAATACATGATTAAATATTCTTATTCATTGGTTTCGTAATGGCGTGAGAAATCCACCATGGAACATCGGCATTCATATCTCATTTTGCAGGTTTCATTACAGCATTCGGAAGATGTGAGGAGAAACTGGTAGTGGATCAAAACTCCAGCGCAGATTTTGCCAGGATCCTTCTCCCTGCCGTTCGAAACCATGCCGAGGAAATTGAAGTTTTCTGTGATTGGTGGTAAAGGTACAGAAAGTATGTGATTATTATTCTTCTAATCATGAAACAATGTCTGGACACTTCCCCGCCCTTCAGTTAGGAATCCCTGGATATTGGGTCAACTTCGGATGCTGAGTTTCAGAGGTGGGAAATCCTAATTTAGGAAGCGCAAATAGGTGACTCAAATTGAGCTAGTGCATTTAATAATGGGACACTTCCGGGGAAGTGTTCCGGATTTGCAAAAGCCGAACTTTGCTCGTTTATTGTCGCTTCTGACTGGATCTGTCCAACCGAAGATTATTTTCAGACTAGTATTGGAACTGAGGAATGCCTGAACTCGTTATCTGACGAATCGATGCATAACCCATAACTCAAAATTAAAATGGAACTGACCTTAAAAAACTGTGCATTCTTAAGAATGCTCCATGCCCAAGATAATGAAGTAAAATCAAATCGAAACAAACTCGAGAGGGCTAGATAAAAATTTCAATATGGTCGAAATTTTTCGATGAGATTCATGGGTTTCAAGTTTCAACACATTTTAGACTGGAAATTTGTTATAGGAAATGTGCAATAGATAGCCATTCTGGAAATACACAATAGAAAATTCTTTCATGCTTTGTGCTTTCAAACAAACTGTTATACGAAAGAAATGGGCATATTATTCTGCAATGGAACTTAAAAATTCCAAAGAAGTATGTCGTATTTTGTATTTCCATGCTACATTTTTTCTACCAAAAGGTTTCCTTACTCAAAAGCAGTTGGAATGCGGCCCCATTTCAAGTTTTGGCACTGTTCTGCCATTTACCGAATAATTTCTATAAGGTCAGTGTCAGACGCGTTTCAAACGCGGGTTGCAACCCCTAATTATTCGCTGGGAATGCACTTGATCAAGGACAACATTTTGTTATACTGAGATTACAGCCTTATGCAAATTTGTAAAAACGAGTCTTTTATGGCATCACGCCAATGAAGAAACTGCAAGGAACAAGAAACAGTTTATTATAAAAAAAATGTGTCAGACTTACAACGAGAATCCTTGAAACAGAAATTTACTACATATATGAATGAATAAATATATTCATAAAAGTTATGCCTGATGCAACCAACACTGCTGAGTCAAATTTCCAAACACACTTAATCGAATTACAGGTACACACAGGGTAGATCACGCAGATTTAAAAAGTTTTTTTCTAACCAATCAATTTTTACCAGCAATGCTGGATATGGTAGATGTTGACCTTAGTTGGAGCGACACCTATTTCGTACTAAATAACGTGGTCCGCTTTGTTTCTCAGCACGGCAACTAGGCGATACCAGCTCGGACGCCAGAATTTAAGATACTAATTCCAAATCTCAGTACTGTAATTGAATAGTTAAGTTGATAAGTGACAGAATTAATGGATCACACAGCAATGGAATTGCTTACCAATATAGATTCAATAAGTAAGCATAAGTTCTGACCTGTTGCAGTCCTAGTGCGCTGTTCCTCCCATGAAAGCTTCGCTGAAATAAAAGAGGGCATTTTACTCATTTCCAGAAAAAGATGAACCTCGCCGAATACTTCGAACATGTTTCTAGACGCACACACAGTCGAACGAACTCTTATAAGGAACATATTTCCATAGTGTGTGCTGATAGTCCTCTACTCTCTGTCAGGCATAAATCGAGATTATAATGATGAGTAAGCAGTGATAAATTCCTTTCAAGACTGAAACAATTTAATTTCTTTATATGCAGTATGTTGCACATCCACAGCGTCTTCCAAAAATGTAGAAGGTAGTCAAACCCCGAATTGGTTCCAATACTTGTCCTGCCACATTTTTGGCACTATGAGCAAGGGTGGCGCTAAATCGAGGGTATTCTATTGCAGGAGCTTTTTTCACAGATTCTGCTTGTTTTCAAAGTAGGCTTGTTTGCAGAATTATTTGGTCATTAAGTCTGCTCTATAAGAGAGAAAACCACCGGACTTCGAAGCTCAAATTAACTGTTTTTTCTGCATGTATTCATGTTCTTGTACAGAATACATTAGATTTCGGCACATAGTGGGTACATTAGAATAGGGAAACTGTATTTTGCAGTTTGAATCAACCTTCCAATGCAAGGAAATAATTAACGATTAGGTAGAGTGATTTTAATTTTTTCTATAGACTCTGACTAAATGCCAGCTACTGAGATGTTTTATGATGATGTGGAGGACATCCGAATAAAGCCAACCTATGGCATTTAAATGCAGATATCAAATTTTCAAAATTATTTTGAGCACAAGCATGTGATTCTCAGTGAAAAGCTAATCATATAACTAAAAATCTGCCTTAATTTCTCTGATAGATCCCGATTTCGTCATTCAGGGCAGGACAATTGTTGTGGCACTGAGTGAGTGGGCAATAATTTGGGATTCATCTTAAGAACACAATGGATAGAGATTTTTTTTTAAGGAAATTTGTGGCACTATGCAGCAAGTTACAAAATCAGGGGGCACTAAATTGAGGGTTGACTGTATTTGGTATGTAAATGGTAAATACCGTGAAAGTAATATATTGAATTTTGGCATCTGCCTGAAATGGGAGCTGCGGGGCCAAGATTTTGCATTTTTGACTTGGCCAAACTGAGTTCTGCAAAAACCTAAATTTGTTGATAATGCATTCGGAACGTTCACCAGAGTATTTATGAGTTGGTTATAGTCCAGTTATGTATGGAGAAAGTTAGTAGATCTTTCACGAATCCAATTTCCATGAAATTTTTTCTAGAGATGAGAAATAACTTCCTTATCAAACATGATCCTTCTGATTATTCACCAACCTTCACGAAAATGATTTGCTGCGATCGTTTTGCTGATCCAGTCAAGGTAGTATCCAACCCGGGTGTAAACCCCTGGGAACATTGCCTGAGCACAGGCGTGACCATAGGACACCACCCCACACAAAAAAGGAGACGGGGAGAACTCCTTGGGCCAACCGAACTCAATTTCACTCTTTGCTGCTTTATTCCCTCGCCAGTCACGGGTTCTTCTTGCATCTTTTTCGGGATCTTTGGGATTGTTGAAGCAGACTAATGGGCCGCCAGAGTCACCAGTGCATGCGTCAGTTCCACCTCCCAAAAACCCAGCACACAGTTGGCTTTGCATGACAATGTTCGTAAATTGGCACATCCGGATTGAAACAATTGGCAGAACAGCACGCTGGAGCCGTTCCGAAGGTTCGCCGCCAAATTCCTCAACACCCCACCCGGATACAATGGCATAACCTGTGATTGAAGTGAATCAGTTTGCCTGTGTTATCCACTGTACGAATTGGAGTTATGCTTTCACTGCGTTGATGAATGATTTGTGAATTATTGTGTCGTGAATGTACGTAAGGCGAATATCCGTCTTTTAAAGTCTATGTCTTCAATACTGTTTTTTTTTGTGGAATCAATAAGCTTAGCTAAGGGCCTACAGGCTTTCCAAATCAACTTCACCTTGTGATTTAAAGCTAATTCCTAGCGATCTTCTCTCCCATCGATTTGAGTTGGTACAGGGGAGTCTAACATTTTCAGGTTTTGCCTGGTTATTAAACCTGACAGGAACCGTGAGAGAGAAAATATATAAAACTTTACCCTTAGCTGCGTCTTGTCACGGTTAACAGAATTTTTTTTTAACTTTCAGGAGAAAACTGAAAAGAAAGGTTATCAATCCGTTAAATTATGTTATTCTGTTCAACTGCCTGTTTTGCATACCTGATAACATTAAATGTTATCTCGATTCGATGCTCACATGTATTTTGATGAATTGATTTTAATATGGGTTACATTTTGATTCATCTTGGATTCACATTACAGTATGACTAAGTTTACGTAAGCGTCTATAAGAAAAAAATTAAAGGTTTCCAATTCTCTGCTTAGGTGTATGTTGATGGCATCAAACTGATCAATTGCCCGGCATTATGTATTTGCTCCTGCTGCACCCAATCTGTGTTTTTTTTTTTTTTTGCCTCTGCATACTGAATTTGAGGGAAGAGCTGCTTGTGACCATCAGCAGTCTTGAAAGTACAAACAAAGCCTTCCTCCAAAGAAAAAAGTGCATGCACCTTCTTCTATGCATCTACATTGCACAAAAAAATACTTTGTAGTGTAGGGGAACCTCTTAAAGGTTCCCTCAAAGACCAATGAAGGTCAATTATTCTGGTTAACCTCATGACCTTCTGGAATGAGATGCAGTTAGCTTACTCTGAACCAAAATAGAGCATAATAAACCTATAATCTGCATTACTGGTGGCAGTAGTGGGATGTTGCCAGGGGCAGGGTTGGACATGAGTAATATTTGGGGCAGGTTACTTGAAAGAGAACCGCTGCCACCAGATTCCCAATGTTGTTTGCTACATTGATGACTTGCTCATCTTTTCCAAGACAGCATCTGACCACCTTTTTGCTGTTGAAACAGTCCTCCAACACTTAGGCAATCATGGGGCCCATCTCTCAAAGGCAAAGTGCACCTTTACCTGCCCTGACACCATCTTATTAGGCCACTGTGTGGACCAGTTTGGCATCTCCATCACTGAAGCTAATGTTAAGGCCATCCGCAACTACCCTCCACCCTCAATTCTTGCTGAACTTGAACGGTTCCTGGGCTTCCTGGCCTACTTCAATGCTTTAACTCCCAACCTGGCTACACTTGCTGAACCCCTGTTCACTCTCAAATCCTATCTGCGCTCTGCACAGGGGCCAAAGCTGCCACTCCCATTCACATGGGAAACTGCCCACCAGACCGCATTCAAAACACTGTGCACCCTTCTATGCTCTGGTACAGTCCTCTGCCTGCCTGATCCAGCTGCCCCATACATCCTCTTTGCTGATGCCTCAGATGTTGGCCTGGGTGCTCACCTGGAACAAGTTGGCCCAGATGGCAAAATCCACTCTATTGTCTTTTCTAGCCGCCTCCTGTCTCCTGTTGAGTATAAATGCTCCGTTATCAATTGTGAAGCCACTGCTATTATGTGGGCCCTCAGCAAGTGGGACCACTATCTCCATGCTGCATCCTTTACCATTGTCACAGATAATGCTCTGCTCTTTTGGCTTTTTGCTACTGATGGTGCTGGCAGACGTTTTGCACATTGGCAACTCAAACTCCAACAGTATCCTGGTCTTTTCCAAATTGTGCATACTCCTGGCACCAAGTATGTAGTTGATGATGCCCTATCTTGGGCACCTGTGGAGGCCATTGCCAACCAACCAGATGCACCAACTACTGCTGACCAATGCAGCCAGCATGCCATATGGAATGTGACCCATCCTTTTGTTGTCTGCCACTTGAACTCTGTGATGGTCTCTGGTGTCATGACCAGCTACCTTTCATCCCTACCCACCTCCACACCATCACCCCTCATTGTGATGAGCTTTGACAGCTGCCAATGTAGGGTCTCCTCTCCTCAAGGGGGGAGGTGTAGTGTACCCAGTGAGCAAGAAGTTATCCAAAAGATGTCCAAAACTCATCCAAATGAGTTTCACGGACATCTTTTGGATAAAAAATTGTGCTCTGATGGATGAGTTATACAAACTCGTCCGTTTTAGCCTTCCTGAAATGGACAAGTTTGTACAACTTGTCCATTTTAGCCTTCCTGAAATGGGCGAGTTTGTACAACTTGTCCATTTTAGCCTTCCTGAAATGGACAAGTTTGTACAACTCGTCCGTTTTAGCCTTCCTGAAACGGACGAGTTTGTACAACTCGTCCGTTTCAGCCTTCCCATCTTCAAGCTGGGAAGGCTAAAACGGACGAGTTATACAAACTTGTCCATTTTAGCCTTCCTGAAACGGAGGAGTTTGTACAACTCGTCCGTTTTCTAAGATCATACAGCACAGCTGCACTGCATGAACAGTGCCAGTTCAGCACAGCATTTGGATGTGTGTGCATATCCCCAAGTGCCAGCTAGTGATCCCTGATTATGAAACCCCCCTAAAAAAAAAGTACCTTTCATTTTTTCTTGTCTCTCCCCCTTATTATCCCTTATTTAGCCATTATCCCTTTATTTTTCAATTTCATATCCCCAAGTGCCAGTGATCCCTGTTTATGACCCCAACCCCACTCACAAAAAAAAAGTGCCTTTCATTTTTTCTGTAGTTCTCTGTCTATTTCTCGAACTATCCACTCTTCATGCAATGTGGCCAGATTATCAGACATTGCAGGTGGGAAGGGGTATCTCTCCCCACACATGCAAATAATCTGCTGGTTGCAAGCCCAGACAAACACAGAGCACATGTCCTTA
>CAJPEX010007004.1:0-10983 GCA_905338405.1 Notodromas monacha | reverse complement strand
GTAGATTTTAGGACAGAAGTTCGCCGCGGGTTCTCTGCTCAGATGTGTGCGAAGTGTGCTATCACACTTCTGCGAAACAATCGGTTTTATTTCAGAAAAACACCTTTTCTGAGAGAAAGACCAGACACCTGAGATCCGTTGCTCCCGTGCTGACCAGAATGACTTGCTTGATTTCACCTGCTTTCGTCGCGAAAAGACGCTCGGAAGTCGCGATAAAATGCTCAAAAATTGATCGAGATCATCCTGGAAAGTAGCCCTTGTTGACACTGGAATAATATACTATTTGTATTTTCTTCTCGTTCTTTTATTTATTTCATTTTTTCCCCTTCAGGAATATCAGGACACACTCCTGCCCTGGAGAGGTTGACCAATAACCATAAAAGAAAGGTGTTGGAAATCCAATTTTGGGATTCAATTTTCCCCCGACAACTGTAATTCTATTCATGAGGAAGAAAAGAAGCTCAAGGGTGAAAAATCGATATATTTTTATTTCTATAAGTATATTTCTTTTACCTTTGTTGGGAAAAATAAAAACAATGCAGAGGTATGTTTCTTTTTCTGGCAAAGTCAAAAATCAGTGCATCAGCAATATATTTTAACCTAATTTGTACAAGTTCTTGAAAGTGAGCATTGATGTGAACCTTTTTGAAATTTTAATTTACTGCGCAAGATATACTTTTTAGAGAGAAAACCGAGCTCTTATCATACCCCGGACGAGTACCGAACCTTAAAAAAAGACGAAGAAAAAACTGAAAAATAGTCAGAATCCCCCACAGGTATGACTGCAAAAATAAATCACAGTTAATGTTGCTGATTTTACAAAATTAGCATTTTGTTACATCGAATCATCCTGAAGATGTTAAAAAACATCCGTATTCAAGAATGTGTTCTGACGCTTGGAGGCAAAGATGATTTATCAAATTTGTTTCTGACTAAGTTGTGAACGAATTTTTCTGCTCTCTTACGTGCGTCAGTCTAAATTGAGTCGAGCGGTTTGAGCCATTTTGACAAGAAGTTTTACTGTCTTATAGAGTCTAGAAAACAAGAGAAAGATTTGCACAAGAAAAAAAAACGCTGAAAAGGAACGATGTTGCATAATTTCTTTGAAAATCATTATTGGCCAGAAATGAAGGAGCCGGGCACTCGAGGTTGTGCTTTGGTAATTCCAATTTGAGCTTCTTCCTTTCATTGCAATCTTCTGATTAAGAAAATTCGGTGAGTTTATCTTGCTTGCTTTTATGTATTCAGATTCTTCGAAATTTAGGTAATTACAGGAATGCAGAAGTAACGGCGAAGAATTGGCAAACCCAGAAATATACGGAGAGAACATTCCAAAACTTCTCACTTGAACCAATAAATCTCATTCAATATCCAATTTTGACCACCATTAAATTTAAAAACACTGAAAATGATCTTGAAATCAAAGGTGTTACCTTAAAATAATACATTTTCACCATCATCAGGTTCTGCTTCGTAAACATCTGGAGAAAACTTCAGATTTATTCTTGCGCAATCCCAAACGCAATGCTGGCTGTCATTCCACGGGAAAAGGTGCAACTCGTACAATGGAAATCAAGTGAAGTACAGTATTCCAAAAGTGACAAGTCTACCTTACGAAAATATCTAAGCGAAAAACCTGTTTTGAATCAGCATTTTCAAGTACAGTATTTCATCTTGTTTTTCTTTTATAATTGAAGGCGAGTTACCCACTTCTAATCCGTGAATGCTTCGTAAAACCGGGACGAAGCCATGAAACCGAGTCATCTCCGATCGTCCAAGGTTGCTCTCAATTATTGGCCAATTGACCTTCATGGATGAATCTCAGTTTGAGTCTGGGATGTGTTCTTTCCATTCCCTTGCCTGGCGGAGTCATGGGTAAACCATAGGACAAGACCATTAACCTGAGAAACAAACCGAAACCCAGGGTAATTTCGGTGCAATCTAGCCGTAATTCGTTGCCTGGTGGGTACATCTCTAACTTCCTCCGAAACGGCCGAAAAAGACTCAGCTTTCGTTGTTTTCAGCTCAGTCAGAGACTGAAATCTTGGTGAGAGAGATTCTGGGCGGAGATTTGTGATGGATAAAAGGAGTCTTTCGGACTCCATTTTATTGCTCGTGATTGGTCTTAAACCTTGGCCTGGTGAGCTAGAGTTTCGGAGAATAACTTCATTTATTACGAGAAATTCTAAAACTGAAATGGAGTTTTCAACTAGTTTGGGAAAATTTCGGAAAAAGCTAAAAATGAATATCTGGTAGTATTCCACGGAAGAAGAAATCTTGAAACAATCTTGAAATTCTTGAAAATGAGTGGGAATTTTTTTTTTCGTCCAAAATTGTTGAATTTCGCATGGAATAGATCAATGGAAGCAGACCAATAACATTTATTGTCTTTTTGAGTAACACTGAATCATTACCTCTCCGAGTCTCAGGCATCAATTGAATTGTCTTTTTACAGTTTTCAGACAAAGAATTCGATTTTGTCTTCTTTATTTGTATTTTCAATGCGAAGAAACATTTCTTTCCGGTGTTCGGAATAAATTTGCACAAGGAACTTGAAAATTCCACACCTGTATTGGCCTCCACAGATCTAGGTTGATTTCAGTTCAGTAATTAACCTTTACGCACAAACTTCTTTTACAAGAAAATGAAGAACAGGTTTCTGTCTGACCTGAAATACAAGTGTATAGCGAACTTACAATGAAAGGAAAAATACAGTAAATTGGACAGCTTCCTTCTTTCTTGTCATAAACAATTTTGTCGTGACCCTGAATTGAAATTTTGGCTGTACTTGAGGGAGCTAAAAATGGAGTTGTTCATTACAATAATTGATTGCCGCAAGATTTTTGGTAACCAGAATTTTCTGCACAAAAACAGTTTCATGAAACTTGTAACTGCATGCAAAGACAATGCTCAACATTCTTCACAAAAACTGTATATCACTAACTAAAACAAATAAAAGCGGTTCTTTAATCCCAAACTCAGAATTTTACCATAGAGTTTGCTATAATACATTAAATCGCTTTGGCCCTAAAGATGGAGAGATATATTTTTGCGAAATTTTACTCTGAAAAATCATATTGCGAATCTCATTTGAGGGAGCGTGGTACTCGAGTAATTACCGCATTACATTTTCGCTTTTGATACCAAATTTCACACCTTTTTGATAATCTAACGCACATCCAGTCAATTGCCGGTAATTTTTTAATGTTGAAAATACATGAAAATTGTCCAAGTTTATCAAAAAGACCAAGGGGGAATACTGGAAAGAGTGCCAGGATGAAACCGTGAGGCCTAAGCTGAAGACTCCATGGAATCTCCGTGCTACCAGTGGTATGAATTGTGCGTGAAGCCGGAGTTCATAATTTTTGATGGTAGTGCCCTGTCGTCATCCGTTAGACCACAGGAGACCACGGAACGCTCAGCGCATCATGGGAGGTTCCCAAGTGCCAAGTGCTACGCTTCAGTGAAGCCCCGCCTTGCCTTTCATCTACCTGTGCCCAATCCTAGGCGCGGTGCAGCTCACCTCTACTACCACAACTCACTGCTAGTCGCCACGCCCAGCTAAATAAAAAACGCTAGCCCCTCCTCTTAGTGCCGCGCTCACACGCCGCGAATTCCGATTGAGTGACTGACTGACTGACTGTGTTCCGTCAGCCGGACAGAAATTTCGAGCGCTGCTCACTACGGTCCGTGCCACCGGGAGGTGACGTCGACAGGAGTGCGACTCGCGCTTGACCTCAGTCGTCGCCGAGCTCGCAGGTAGGCTGCCAATTAAGTCATAACCTCCATTTTATTGATCCGCAATCGAATTAATTTACGACGGTTCGCGAGTTTTTACTTGAAACGGTGTTTCGTGCACTGCGGCGGCTCAGCTGATGATGATCCGCTGCGTGCGGGAGGGGCAATTGGCTGGCCAGCACCTGCTTTTCGATTACCCCTCTGATGAGAATTGCCGAGGAATAATGTCGTGATTCCAGTGATTCCTTAGGAGGGGAATAGGCTGCAACAAATCACAAGTCTTCGAGTACATCTGTTTGTTTGCCTTTTGTTTTCTTGAGTGTGTCAGATGAGTGAGGGGAATGAGTGTCCGTAGTTGTAGCTGTTGTGAAATTAGTGAGACGCTTTGTTGAAATTACCCGACGCATGTTTCATAAAAAAAGTGAAAACAGAGTGTCTTAACATCTCGCGTAAAATCCGAAGCCATTTTAAAGTTTTATCATTCATTTATTCCGCGGTCAGCTTAAGAAGGCGACAGTATTTCTGTGGCGTGAACAAGTCGCTGCTGTTATGAAAGTTGAAATTGAGAGATCTTCTTACTTCGGATTTTCAATCGAGCACCGGAAACGTTTTTTGCTTTGCATAGTGAAAAATCCGATCTTGGATAGAAATTCCGTATATTATTCCTCGAACAATGCTGAGACTCATTAAGCAGGGATCTTCAGTTTTTGTCGAAGTAAAGTACCGTACTGTACCAAGTATTTCTCAAATGGTGTGCATCCAGTTTGCATTTACAGTACAGTATTTGTAAGCTTTTTTCGCCCGAAAAGTTGAATGATTTTCTCTGTGAGATTTGCTCGTCGAAGAACATTTTTCTTTCACCAAAGATCATGTGTGTGAATCCTTTCAATAATCAATTAGATTACAATTTAAAACACGGAATCGAACAAATTTCCGTGTCTCAGGAGTTGGAAGCGAAACAATTTCCACAAAAAAGAAGAGCATTGAAAATTAATATATTTCCATGCATCTTGAAACTCTAGTGTTCATGAAGATTGAGTCCACTGCAAATGCTGTCAACGGTCGAATGGACTGGCGCAAAATTTCGCATTTAAAACCTATGCTGAAAAAAATCTTTAACTGATTTCATCCAAGAAAATGTATTTTAAACTGAAGAAGCGGTGCCGACTTGTTAAATAAATTTTGAAAAAATAAATGAATCTACGACCGCTGTGAAAAGCGGACTTTGAAAGTCTACTAGATGATCATTGCTAGAAACTATTTCTTGGTTCCACGTGATTGATTTTTGCTTTGCACGATGTCTTAAACCGAAGCAAATTACCTTTTCATTTTTGAAACAAAACTGGAAATTCGAGCCTATCTCTGAATAAGCGCAAATTATTCGCCGTTGTGGGCGAATCGCATAAATGTTGTACTAGCTTCGGGGTTTCCTCAAATTTTATTTTTTAACGCGTTTGGGATAAGAATTGGTTGAAAATTTGCACAAAACTATAGCTTAGAAAGATTTGATGTTGTCACAAAGAAATGCGGCAGGCTTGCCTTACATTGTCGAAAACCAAACACGTACTGAACACAATTGCGGTGTTACTTTCTTCAAAAAAAAAAGGGAACTCGAGTGTTGGATGCAAGATTTGAAAAAACGTCTTCTGGCTAAATAAAAAAAAATCGGCGGTTCTTTCAAATCATATTTTGATTCATGCTTTTAAATTCAATTCCAGATTTTTGTTGACGAAAAAGCAAACAACGGAACCCTGTCGTGGAGAAATCCGTCAGTGAACCGATTCAATCGCATGTTGAATTAGCGAAACAGGCGACTTGGCGAACTCAAGACCAAGTGAGAAGGAGAAGGAAATTTTTAAAAAAAGAAGAAGAAAAATAAATATATCCCGACAGCAACGAATTGACAGTGGAGGCCACAGAGCTTCGCAGGATGCCGATGCTGCAGTGCGACCCGCCGATGCCGTCAATGTTCAACGCGTCGCACGCAAACCGGGCGGCGGCGCAGGGCGCCTTTTTCTCCAGCTACAATTACCACCCACACGCCCATCATCATCACCACCCTGCCCACCACCCACACCCTCATCACCCTCACTACTCGCCGCAACACGGACTTGTGGCGGCCTCGTCGTCCTTGCCAGGCCAGAATGTGCCCGGAACCCAAATGAGTCCGAACCAGGGCTCGAATCCGGCAATGCACTCGCACCAGTTTGTCTCCACGGATCTCAACTACAACCAGGTACTGTACTGCACAATCTTCTCGTATCCGAATCAGTCAATAAACTAGTTTTTTTAATTTTTAAATGAATCTACAGTAATTATCAAGGGACAAGAAAAAAAGATCACCTCAAGTTAAAATCATTGGCCGGAGACGGTCTCAAATATTGATGTTGCGCCTCATGATCACCTACTTCGATCAGAATTTTCAGGAAATTTTACATCTGAAGGAAGAATCCCTGGGAAATATCTTCGAAGCTTCACAATTACTAGCAATTGGCAAATCGTTTTCCTTATTAAATGAATAAAGAAGAGAAGAATGCCGAAGGGAACTACCGTCTTCAATGAAATTTCTTGATGCTTCGCAAGATTCCTTTAAAATCAATGATGAAAGCGCTGATTTCCTTCTTTTTCAGGACTATGAACAGTAATTAAATCCCTCTTCCCGATAAATTTCTTGGCGTAGCACTTTTACATGACATCTTGAAATTGATATTTTCACGTGTAAAATGGAGGTAATGAAACTTCCGTGTATATTTGCTCGACTGTCGGGCCTTCCCAGAAAAAGCATTGACTATACTTCAGATTGTGAATTTAAAAAGAAGGGAATAAATTCCGCATCAATTCACTTTCAACTCAAAGAATATAAATAAAGTCGTTTTCAATTTGTTCATAACCAAAGAATTTGTTAGGCAACAGCCCTCAAATAATAAAGATTGATTCAATAAATATTCTCAACTTTCTAGTAAATTTAGCACGGCTGGAAAAGTACACGACTTGTCGGAAAATTATTAGGTTTTGGTTGTGAACAAAGCGAAAATTCTTTCTAACGTTTAAATTTTTATCTGGTGACGCATTTTTTCTTTCAAATTTCTCACGAAATTATTTAAAAAAAAATTGGCGTTCAGTCTATCCCTCCGTTCGGCTCGAGTAGTTCGGATGTTAATACAGTATTCATACGCTTGCATTTGGCACCAGGAGTATTTGTCTCATCGTAACTCCTAAAACATGATGAACCAACTACTGTACATTGATTGTAAGAATGTACACAATATAGATAAAGTTTTCTAATGGCACACTCTATGGCTTTTTCGCGTACAGGTGTTGTACGCGAACCACGAGCACAGCATGGGCATGGCGATGGCAGCCGGGCACCACGCCGGCGGCTGGATGGAGCCCTTCAACAACATCGTGGCGCCCGCCTCCCACTCGCAGAGTCCATCGCACGCCCCAGCCTCGCCGTCTTTCTACCCGGGCTACCAGCCGAGTGGCGCCTCCGTTGCCGCCGCGGGATCCCCGGTCACCGACGACTACATGCGGCCTGGCCAGCGCACGAGTCCGGCCAGCCCGCCCACGTCTTGGCACCAGCCAACCTCGGCGCAGAGCGGTCTTCATTCCCCGCCTGCTCCCGGTGGTGGTGGTGGTGGTGGTAATGGTGGTGGTGCTGCTGCTGCCACGGTTGTGGTGACTACGGTGGGCGCCAGAGGAGCCACCGAGGCGCCGGGAGAGCAGGAGAACGCCGGCAATGGCGTCGTGGCACCGCGTCCACAAGCCGTGCGCAGCCCGTTCGGTTGGATGAACCGCCAGTCTTACGTCAATCAGGTCAACTCAGGTCAGTGAAGACGTTAAAAGATACAGTACTTGAAAAGAAACGGGTGGGACGAATCAAAATTCAGCACCGAGAATACCACGTCAATGCGACAGATCAAATTATCGTACTCAAGAGAAAGAGGGTTCGTGATTGTCAAAACTCCCTCTAATCATTCGAGAATCGTAATTCAAGATTCATTCGCGTGATCAAGTGTACAAAGTTTGGTGTAGGTCATTCAGGTATTAGGTAATATTGATGCGGTTAGAATCGTTTCAATTATTTTTATTTCTTAATTTGAGTGATGACTCGTAGGTAGGTGTGACGTGGGCAATGAGATACAGTACAGTGGTGTCGCATCTCCTGGAAAATGGTTACTGCTCGTATAAATAAAAAACGAAAATGTTGACATCCGCCTTATTAAAATATTGTATTTCTTGACTTTTGTATCCGTCGGTAAAATGCGCTGAAACTTTCAACCCTGGAATTTGGCCTAACCATTTTTAATACTGTACTGTAATATAAAATTCCGTGAGCGCTGCGTACATTAGTTTCAGATGGAGCGTATTTATTACAACTTATTTTTTTTTCGGGCTCTTCATTGCCTCACTTCACCACCTGACACATTGTGATTTGATTATTATGTGTCATGCGTATACTTAACACCTAAAACTTCTAGAAAATTTCGTAGACTGCGAGTGATTCTGCGAGTCTTTTTGAAAGTCGCATAACGATGTCGTCGTCAGTGTTCTGCATCTTTTTTCTCTCTTGTCTCTCACTGGTCCAATGCTTCTCTTGTTTTCTCCATGTTTCTGTATTTTTGAAGCGGCTATGTTCGCTGGCGAAACATACGTGGATGGTGTGAAAAAGCGCGGCGATGATTTCGCGTCATCGCGGCGAGAAAATCGGGGTCGGGAAAACGATCCTATTAAACCGGTGACACCGGGATTGATCACGACTGGGATCGCTCTTTGTCCCCCGGGGGGTTTTCCCCCCAAGTCCTCCTTTTTTTTCGGCCTGGCCTGTGATGTGTCTTTCACGCCAAAAAACCTCAGGGAGACAACAAACCTAAACCACATAAAAAAAAAAGAAACCTGTCATAGACTTGAGAGTTACGTGTGTGCATATATGACGCGGGGAACCCAGTGTAACGATATGAGGGAGACACTGCCGAAATCGTTTTGCAAAATGCTCCTCGAATATATTTCGCGCATTTCAGCGTCGCGGGATTTCGTTGCCTGAAAACGGTTTTATTCTCTGCGGATTTTCACCTCTCGAATCCGCGAAGATATGAGCTTCCCGACGCAAAAAAAGTCATCGCGAAAAACGTTGGAAAAATTCAACAACTAAAAATCGTGACGGACTCGGAAACATTGACGGGGTGACAAAAAGTTGGAATGCAGTGAAGAACGCTGACGATAGATTAAAATCTTTCGTGGAAATGATGTCGTAAATCACCAAGATAATATAAAATGCATCAGTTGATGTCGAATATGGATAGATGGTCAGTTAATTTTTTCGAAGATTCGCATGAAATTCCCTAAACACTTGGCGACAGAATTCAGGAAAAATTACTGAACTCATCCCTCATTTTCAAGATCGATTCAGTATTTATTTTCTTTATGGTGCTTCTTTGTTTGGATACAAGGTTGAACCAGGTTTCCATTCTTAATCAGAGATAATAAAAAAAGTTATTCCTCATGCAACAATTATTCTGGAAATTCAACTATAGCATGTTGAACTGCGGAAAAGTTTTCGGGCATCCATCTACAGAGGACTGTGCAAAAATTGATTTTTTGGGGCTTTCCGGTTTAAAAAAAAATCGTTCTAATAAAATTAACGTGGAAGGTAACGCAACCATCTTTCACCATATTTTGGTCTTTTTTAATTTTAACGTTTCTGAATCGTGCTCCTTTAAACAAATTACGGAGTTTTTTCCAAGTGCAGTAGAGACAGTTGAATAATACAGTAATTTTAGAACATGACTGTACTTTCCTTTTAAATGTTGTCATAATTTTCCTATGAGGGAAGGTCCAATTAACTCCTAGTGACAGGCCTCGCATTGCTGTGAAATCCTCTCAGGGAATTTCCAGACTGGTTTCCATGGCAAAGACGATGCTGCGAATCTTGTTCTAGACTGCCGAACTCTCCCATTTGTTGTTGGCGTCATTTCACAAGGAGCAGTCGTTCGTTTCATCCTTTTTTTTTTTTTCAAGGCTAGATCCTAATTGAAATCACTTCGATATATTGCTGCACGGATAAATGATCCAAACGAGTGACGAAGGTGTTGGTCGTCAGACGAACGACTTGCGAAGAACCAAAAATTCACATAATTTGTCCCGTAGTTTCTGTCGAAGTCTGTTTATTGTTTAAAAAAATGGAGAATACGTTTTTGATGATGATAGGTGCTATAAGCGCATGGAAAGAACGAACATTTTGTGTATCACAATTAAAATGGACATTAAATATTTTCGACTGTTAAGTCATGCTGTTTTATAATTCTCATTCAACAGTGATATAATTCAAGCAGGTTAATGAATCATTAAAAAAACACATTTCTTCGGCATTCACTCTTGTATTTGCTCAACATCGAATATCTGAAAAGTGATCAAAGCATTTTGTCGGGGTATGGTATATAACTCTATATGCTCGATATATTTTTTATGGTGCCTGAAAACGTTGCTCGAGCTTATTCCGCTAAAAAGACTTATTTTGTGGAAGACAATGAGATGCAGTTTCGTCACTTTCGCGTTTATTTAAAAATATAGTAATACAGTATATGGAAGTGGGTTATTCAAAGAGCCGCAGAACCCTTTCTGGACCCTGGAATAAATGTAATACATTACAGTATAGTGTTTTAGGACAAATGTAAGGCCTACTCGACAATTTCTTTCTGCCGCCGAGCGCCGATCCTTTGATTTTTCCGTCTCCCGTAAATTTTCGAATTCCTCTAATTTTTGAATACTGTATTAGCGACAAAAATGCTTTTGAAATCCATTTAAAATCATTTTTAAACTTTATAATTACTTGATGCAAACGTCCCGGTTGTATCTAATGACAGCGAAAATTCATTTCTACTGGATAGATGACCTAATCCAATAAGTGCCATCAATGCTGTGTATCCTTTTGGGGGATAAAGAAATCAGGAAGGGAAGTTTTACAAGTCCACAACTGAAGCATATAATCGCTGTTTGAAAACACGTTTCAGTATTGTCTTGAGCTTTTATCGGACCCATGCGATTGCTTAATCTTTGCACGTTTCCTCAAAAGAAAATACGCGTCATCGCACATTCTACAATAGTTGCTTCAGTCGCAGAATCTCTATTCGTGATGACAAAATCCAATCTATTTATGTACTGCATAATCATGTGAGACATCATTTTCTGCCTGTTGATTCCCCAGTTCGTCATGGAATACCCACTCATATAGTTGAGCTTTAGTTG
>CAJPEX010007003.1:0-10994 GCA_905338405.1 Notodromas monacha | reverse complement strand
CGGCAAGTTAATTGATCCCGCCTGTTTCCCCGCCAAGGGGATTAATTTACAACCCCGGGCGCGTCCCGAGACGCGCCAATTTCGGAAAACTCGAGTTATTTGTCCCTTCTCAGGGAAATTGACACCGCCGCTGGTGTCGAGAAAAAATTCCGCACAAATGCTTCGACGGAAGCGTCACAAATTCAGATTGGTTTATTTCTTTTGTTCAACAAAGTCATGCCTTAAAACTGAGTGTGATGATTCCTCTTCATAGAAAATGAAAACATTCTCAACAGCGTTGATTCGATTCTGAAGATGACCAAAAAATGCTCAGGAAAATCACTTGACAGGATCGATTGTACAATCAATTTCTTAATTTCCTTCGGACGTGTATCGAGCGAAAAAATCAATGCATCCTTTCCAGGCTGAATCAGTTCGGATCTTTGCAGGAAAACAAACCTGGGGGGAGGAATGAGTGCAGAAAGGAACAGAAAACAATCGATCCCACGAGCTTCGAATCCGTGCAAAATTTAGTGCGAAAAGGAACGCATAAAAATTACAGAAATTTTCTCTGCCTGGCTCCAAGCTGCTGACCACGTGATTGAAAGTCATTCACGCACATCTATTCAGGGTCAGGTCATCATTCATTATACCGATAAAAGGACTAGGTCTAGGTTTTACAAAAGTTTTGCTTAGTCTTGACTTCTGTCGATCCCTTGCTCATATGATCAAATATCGTTGCGGAATTTTTATGCCTTACAATATATTTGAAATGTGACCAACCAAATTTTCTGTTGATCGCTTTCAAAGTCTGTAGTTAAATTTGAGTTCCAATTAATTATTTGATGTCGTTTTTTTCTAGACTGGAGTAAAACTTTAAAGTGAAAAAAGTTGCCTTTTTCGCGGAGAAAATCTTCCTTTCATATGGTGTGGTTGAATTTCCATCAGACATGCTAGATAAATCGATGCTTTGCTTGCTGAAAATATCAGACGAAATATTGTTCTTTGATGATGAGACCTTGGCTCCAAAGCATATTTCATTGAATTTACATTTTATCCACCCAATTTTTTATCCGAAGACAAGAAGAAAATTCAACAAGAAGTTGAAACGCACAGAAGCAAAAAGTACCAGTTTCTCGTTGAAAAAATACAAAGGAAAAAACCCAACAAAAATCTTGTTTAAGTGTTGATGAATATATCTCCTTATTTTTGCTATGTCATTAAATCCAGATGCATGAGCATAATAAACAATCCAAAGCGATATCCTGAAATCTCGGAAACCGATAGATTGAGGATTACACTTTTTTCCGAATAATTTAATTTTGGTTACCTGTTTGTTTCCTGGAATGATATTTAACCGACTGGTTTTTCGCCAAGATTTGCTTAACCTCTGCTAATAACTTATGTTCAAAATCTTTGCATTCCGAATCAAGATGTGTGAGCTTTGCTTCTTGAAAAACATTCATAGTCACGAACTATACTTACCTGCACAAATCGGTTCAAATTATTTCCGAGGGTACATAACGCACACAAATGCCATTTGATACGGTTTCCAAAAAATCCGTTTCAGATCAAAGAATTTTTGTCTGAATCACAGACCGAGGAGCGTTTGCTGCTGTACATTTTCGGTTTTCCGGACAGGATCACCTATTTTTCCCCAGCAAGTTCAATCGGTCAGAATGTCCAGCACAATAACAAGGAACTCATAGACAGAATCACGGCGTCGTGTCCTGACGCTGATGCTATGGAGAGACAAATGGTGGGGATCTCAGAGTATTTTTCATATCCCCCTTTGCTGAAGAGAATCGACGGTGATCTCCAAGGGAAAAACTTGGGAGAAGTATCTTATACATAGATCCTGAAGTTGCAACTCATCCATCGGGTATATATAAACAGTTCTTTATCTCCTTCGCATTGATACACAGCACGCACGTTTCGATGAACCACCAAACATGAAACTATACGAGTAAAGGGTATACAGCTGGTATATACACATTAAAAAAGATTCCCACAACAACATTTCTTTGTGACGGGAAAAGTGACTCGCATTTTTAAGATGCCGGCGTATATAGTTTCATTAGAAAAATCGGTCAGTGAGAAATTCTTGAATTTCAGCCGCTTTTGAGTTTGAACTTTGGAATTTATTCTCAAATCAAGGCGAAAAAGTAGCAAACGAGGAAAGAAACGCAACTTTGCATGCTTTTCAGAAAAAAACGAATAATTAAGACGTATACAGCACAGATGCACAGATTTTCAAGGCATATCCATGATTTTTTTTTTTCGTTTCAGTAGTTTCTGGGAATAATTAAATCGTGGTCAATTCGAACTTGCGCAGAAATTATTTGGAATTTCAAAAATATCATCGTGATTAAACGCATACGTTTTTGTATCGGTTGCAAAGTTGCACCAGAAAATGATGCCAAGTGAAGAATCCTCCCCCACTCATTACAATCAAAATTGGATTGAAGTCAATTTTTAAATTGTCTTATGTTGCTGCTTTTCCCGGATAAAAGAATTTGTCATAGAAAATTTCCAAACATATGCACGAAAACTGATTTTAATATTATATCTCCTTGAAAAAATATTCTCAACGACAAATTTTAACTACAATTCCTACAAAAATCGCTAATTTTGAAATTATGTAAACTTTTCAGGAACCAATTGATTTTTTAAACGAACTGTTACGTGTGTACTCTGTGATTATATTGGCGAAAAATATGATGAGACCTTTGTTTCGACGGATTTTGAGTGCCTTCCATCTGAAAATAAGATTCAACAGTGGAAATGAGCCTTAGTCCACTTCTCGAGGTAAATATATGATCATAATAGATCATGCAGTCCTATTTATTAATTTTGAGGCTCTTTTCATCTGAAGATTATATACCTAAACCGGAAGTAAGCAGTAAAAGTCCTGAATTTTTTCAAAATTGAAAATAATCTTATTATAGATCAGTCCACTGAGACTGTATGATCTGTTCAAGGATTGAGTACATTTCTATGGGATCGAGGAAACTTCGTCCAATCTCCGTGAGAAAAGTAAATTTTTTTCTGCCGCCGCCGGAAATCGATGGCGGAAACGGATTTAATTCCTGGACTGTTTTCATGCATCCGCGGTGCTCTTTATTTCCGCCGGAATAAGTCGAGCGGAAGAATCGCACCTTTCTCGTCAATCCTTCGAGGATGAGAGGAATGATAAAGAATAAGAAGAAAAAATAACTCGTTGCCATATGGAAGTTTGCAGAGTACCGTAAGGGAAACTGTTTGCTCAAGCCAGGCAAACTTGCGAGAAGCAGATGCCTCGTCGATTCGTCGATTCCGAGCGGCGAATTGCTTTCATGTCACTGCTGAAGACCTTGTTGGGTATTCAGAGCAGGACTGTCGCGTCCAGCATGCAGCTGAACCCGATCCTGCCTCCTTTTTTCTTCTCCATTTTTTTTTTTTTGTTTATGTGTGTATTTACATTTTTTTTCGATAGCAGCATGTGCCTTCCATCTGAAAATAAGATTCAACAGTGGAAATGAGCCTTAGTCCACTTCTCGAGGTAAATATATGATCATAATAGATCATGCAGTCCTATTTATTAATTTTGAGGCTCTTTTCATCTGAAGATAATATACCTAAACCAGAAGTAAGCAGTAAAAGTCCTGCATTTTTTCAAAATTGAAAATAATCTTATTATAGATCAGTCCACTGAGACTGTATGATCTGTTCAAGGATTGAGTACATTTCTATGGGATCGAGGAAACTTCGTCCAATCTCCGTGAGAACAGTAAATTTTTTCTGCCGCCGCCGGAAATCGATGGCGGAAACGGATTTAATTCCTGGACTGTTTTCATGCATCCGCGTTGCTCTTTATTTCCGCCGGAATAAGTCGAGCGGAAGAATCGCGCCTTTTTCGTCAATCCTTCGAGGATGAGAGGAATGATAAAGAAGAAGAAGAAAAAATAACTTGTTGCCATATGGAAGTTTGCAGAGTACCGTAAGGGAAACTGTTTGCTCAAGCCAGGCAAACTTGAGAGAAGCAGATGCCTCGTCGATTCGTCGATTCCGAGCGGCGAATTGCTTTCATGTCACTGCTGAAGACCTTGTTGCGTATTCAGAGCAGGACTGTCGCGTCCAGCATGCAGCTGAACCCGATCCTGCCTCCTTTTTTACTTCTCCATTTTTTGTTTTGTTTGTGTGTGTATTTACATTTTTTTTCGATAGCAGCATGCAATCGTCGTTCACTGCAGCAGCTTATTCGTGGACCAGCTCCACGAATCAAGAAGAACCCCCAGAAGGAATCCTTGTATTCGCCGAAGTTTGCGGCGGAAGAATGAAATGCCCGAGAAAAAAAAATCCCCTTCTTCAATGTAATCTTTTGGGCTACTGATTGGGTTCCCAACAAGGAAAAGGAAAAACACCGACGTAAACGGCAACCTTAAGGTGCATTTGATATCGTTCTCTCATTGTGCCCTTTCTCACAGGGGTTATTTGTTTGGAAACAAATTATTTTCCCACAGATTTCTTCTTTTTTTCATATTTTCATGCAGGGGGTGTCCAGGACCCCTAGAGGTCACCCAACACGCCCAACATGTCCAAGACACCCACCATATTTGCCACATCTAAAAGTACACGAACACCAAAAACCATTCAACATCACTGCTTCACAACTCACCAACTATGAAAAGCAGTACCTGAAAACCGGACTCTCCTTCCTGCCACTTCAGACAAAATCCACCAAAGAACTCATTACTCTGTCCAAGAATCATGCTGTGAACACTTTGTGAAAGTGATCATTTGAATCCTGAAAGTGAAAACATTCTGTTAATCAATTTTGCCTGATATTACACTGTTCAAGGTGACTGAGTTTTTTCCACAAATGACCTATTGCGTGTTTCATTTATTCTTCTAAAATTCTTTGTCTTAGACCTTAGGGTCCTTGATGGGGGGATGCGAAAATTTAACATTAAATCAGAGTGTTGGTGTTGTGCGCTTCATCAAAGGGCAGTGGGACTACAGCATATATGGACGTCCCAATACTTGAACAATCTGAATTATGATCACCTTAAAGTAAAAAAAAAAAGCTGCCCCGAAATCTAGAAAATTTTCAGCGGATGAACACTTTTTCAAAATTTTGAAAACTATGTTACCTTCCAAAATTTATGTATTTCTTGAACGAATTGAGGTATTGCTGTGGAGTGTGGACATGGTCAAAATAAATCTGATCATGGATGTCCTCGAATTTATTTTCCTAAGCAGGCTGATTATTTCCTTCACCCATTGGGGTTTTTTTCCTCTCATCTGCTCTTTACATTATAGCAGTAATGTGAGCGCGGATTTTTTGCCGTGTGTCGTCATCTCCACTCAGAGATGAGGGATATTCTTTATACAGTAGTTTTCTTCTGCGCTTATTTCATGAGCTTAAAACTTGAGAAAACTTCTTTTGAATTTTTGAGAGGACTTTTTTTTTCCACACAGAAGACATTTTTATGAATTTAAAGAATGAGTTGCTTTGACAAGTTTTTCCGATTAGAGCCTCATACTTTTGAAGTGACTTCAATGGAGATGGCCGATCCACAACGAAGTGAAGAAAACCCCCAGGGTTTGGGTTCAATCGCAGCATTCGCAGGATATTACCGTACATTTGCATGTTCTCTGCTTACAGCAATAGGGGTAAAAAAAAAAATCTTTTTCAAATGTCTCGCTGATATTCGAAAATGTTTTTCTATTCTCGCTCACGCGGTACCATGTACTGTACAGAACTTCAGATGATGCAGTCCTTCGATGTTTTCTATACATCCTCTCACTCGGTATCGCAGAGCAAATGTATTTCAAGCATTTTTAAATCAGGAGGTTAGAAAAACGAACTTCACTCAATGGATCACACCCATTTGGGTGAAATATTATACTGTATTGTACTCGTAAAGCAATAAAATACAGCACAGAAAATGAAAGGGAGAGGCTTGGATTCATGCACTGAGAAAGTTATTCCTGGCAATGACGAGCGTTCACAAGACATTTTCAAAATGTCGTTGAACTGGATACATTCATGGAAACGTTCTTCACTCCAGCCAACATTTCGGGTGATTAAAATGCATATTTTGTAATTCTAAATTTTCATGAGGAGCTCCCCGTAGAGCAGATTTTTTTTTTAATATTGCAATTATTTGTTCGCGGAAAGGGAATATTTTTGAAGTTTTCCTTTTTTGGCAAAGAATTCCTATCACAATTTTAGATTTATTCACGAAAAGAATCTTATTCCAAATTCTCAAACGTTCTCGTAGAGTTGAGTATATAAATCACCATAGTGACATTTTTGGAAGAGGAACTTGAGCTGCAATTTTGCGCTATTTTTTGCGCAAAACTCACTTGAATGCTGCATGAAATACAACCGCTGAACGATTTACGGTGAAACTAAGATGAACCGCTTTAAATTTGGTTCTTGAGCAAAATATATTTCGAGAAAGAAAATATGGGCGTTTTATTTCAGACCGCTCCGTGAATTTCTCCTATTATTTTTTTACGAAAGTTTATTGAATTGAAATACTTTCTTCTCTCTTTTCTGAAATATTTGTTTAAAAATTCAGTCTTATGAAAGCATTCCTCAGAAAATTTTATAGTCCGTGTTTCGTCTTGAAATACTGTACGAATGAAGTGGAACTTCGGGATCATACCTGAATAGTGTACGGTTATTATTATTATTTATTTTGGCTCTATTCTAAATGACCAGATCTTGGCCTCAGCAGATCGAACCGTGGATTCTCAGAAAATAAGTTGCCAAGAAAGTTTGTGATGAGGGGCTGTGAAAACATTAATCTGGTCAGTTGGGTCGCATTTGCTTGTCTGGCTCATATATAGAGGCAAAGAGGTGGGATTCCTGCACCCGACTGATGAATGATGAATATCCTTGGGTATACTATATAAAGCTTTAAACCGGCATATTTCTCATCATGCATTGTTTCCGCCCATTAATAGGAGTCAAGCGCAGGACTTGCTGCTTGAAAGATACTTAATCACGAGAACGTATCCACCCAAGCTCAACTGATGGACAATAGGATCAGCAAATCATCTTTTGTTTCGCTTCAAAGACATCACTCATTTCAAGCTGGAAAAACTGCAAATAAATTCGATTCCTCTTCATCCCATTTTTAAAATTTGTTGGAACTATTTCGCGTTCTTAATTAATTTCCTCACAGTGTTACGATGCAGAGTTACGATGATTCGACCTCATTGCAATATTACCCTAGTCCAGCAACAGGTTATAGGGTCGAATTGCAAAGGTACCGCCCGTACAATTGGGCCAAGGGTCGAATCATTTTTATTAAATTATTTTCATATCAATTCTCCAGCAAAATAGAACATGAAAGATCATGAAACTTTTCATCAAAGGATCGTTCATAATTAACTCCTTAGTGAAACTTATGTGATACATTGCATGTAAAAAATCAATTGCATATTACTGTAGCTAAAAATACGCATATATTTGGAAACGAGGAGGACGTTTGAAATTCACAATGAAAGCAGAAGGTAATCATCCGATAAGTCCATGAATTGAGTAATCGAGTTTTCTTAAAGATATTGTAATTTTTGATTTATTCCAGATCCACCGGAAATTCACAAATACCTTGCTTGATACGTGCGAGTTTTAAAATTTGAGGAACTGTAAAACGAGACTCCCTGAATTTACCCCCACATTTCAAACCCCGACAATGCTCCTCGAATGACAAAATTTTCTAGCCTATAAAGATCCTTTTTTCAGTTGCTATTTCGTTGAAATGAAAAGAGACGCTTGAAAAGTTCACGTCATTGTTCGCGCTTTAAAGTGTCGCTTTCGCCATCTTCTTTGGGTATCATGCTTGGAATTTGAACCACTTTTCGACAATAACAGTGTCGATCGATGGCACGTTTCCCATGGATAACATATATACCCACCCGAAGGCACATTCTGTATACTGTACTGTATATAACTGCTGAGCGCTGACGGCGCCCGAATTTCAATTTCAGTTTTCAGAGAAAAAATAAACCCCCAGGCAAGGGCACTGTTAGCCTGGGGAAAGTTACTACTGCACATTTTGTCCGCCGATCACAGGCAAGGAAAAAGTCCAGTGCTTTGGTCAGCTGACAGAAGCACTGTGCTAAATTATATAAAAACCCAGCACTCTTCCACTCCCAATAATCATTCCTTAAAATTATCTCTTACAGTAAACTTCCCTCAAACAATTCAACCCAAATTCTTCTAATTGAATTGTTGCATTGCATTATTGCACCCTAAATTTGTGTGCACAAATTTATTGTCTTCATTGAATGTGNGTGAGAGCTTTGTCAATTATTGAGTGGATATTAAAATAATTTTTAGAATTATATTCAATACCTTCCATGTTCTCCCAACTTTATCAACGCAAGTTGAAATGGGAAGAAGGCTGAGAGTTGAAAGTTATGTTAGTTAGGAATTTAATTTCATATTTAAACCTAGATGTTCCTTGAATTTGCAGGAGCCCAATTTCTGCAAAATTTGTAAAATATTGAAAAATAGTATTCATCAAGATGTTGAAAATTTTTTTTTTAACTACTGCAGTACCGTTTTGTTATAAATGCAAATTTTAAATTTGTCCTGAAAAAATGTCGGAGAGTATATAGCTGAAGTGCACGCCGCAATTTTTTTTAATATCATAGAAAATTAATAGAAGCTCGATTAATAACTAGTCTTGATAATCTCATCTCAGTGGCATGAAGAATATTAATAAATCTTAATCCATAAAAAAATTAATTATAATTAATAAAGTGTAAGCAATTCGTTATCAAGTTATATTTACTATAGCGCGTCATTTTTTGTGATTGACCGTGAAACGGTTAACAAATTTAAAATTTGCTCTGCTTTTAATCGAACACAGTATAAATAATGTACTGATGCCAAAAAATTTCAACCACTTCATATAATAGAAGAAGCACACTGTGTACAATGGCTTCAAACCGAGGAAATCAAATCTGAGACACGTAATTCAAGAAATAAAAATCCCGTTCAGTTTCGATATACGTACGTTTTATTGGTGACAGAAAAAGTAGGGGATTCCTCTGTCGTGGCCGCCGCAAGCCAATAGATGGCTCCACCATGCCTGAGTTGCATTAGTATTCACACTTTAAATTCAAGTAGAAATTCGCTTCACTTCTTTTTCAGCATTTTTTTCCAAATTATAGGCGCAAATAAAAAATTAAATGGTTCTTATAGTTCCATATAACTGCGTGGATGTCAATGGAGATATAAGAATCAATTTCTAAAAATGCTTAACCATTATTTTTCTCGACATAGACCAACTTTCACATATTATAAGCATTATTTTTCCCTTGATGTACCAAATTTGAAAGAACCAACCTGTAGTATCCGCAGTTGAACGATAAATTGTGGAATGAATGAATGAATGAACAGAAAACTTTATTTGCTGCTTTTCAGCATTCACAATGTGCAATCAAGATTTCCACATCCAAACCCCCTCCCCACCCAACCCAAATCCCATCAAAGACTTTTAATCACTTCAAAGCAGGAAACAAAGCACAAATTGATGACAAAAATAAAAGAAAATACAATCCACAAAATACAACTGGAATATATTGTGGAATATATGTATTTGCAGTTTACATAGTGGTGTCTATAGGACAGCTCATGAAAAGAGCTGTCCTAGTAAACAACTCATTTCATATTCTTCATACATTCGTCACACATTTTGATATACATAAGACTCATTTAATATTCTTCATAAATTCGTCACACATTTTGACATGAGTTCTCTACTAGGACAGTTCTTTTTCATGTCAAATAAAAAACCTCTAAATAATTTATCGCTGGCATCCGAACTAGATTAAAATTGTGAAAAAATGCTCTCAGCTCCTCGGCAGCAGGGAACAATTACCGTGTTTTGCAATAACGTCGGTCCCGGGAGTTCTTCCTGTACGACATTGTGATCTCCCTCTTCCACTAAAGGGACCAAGTGCCTTCCGAGCCAAATATGTGCTGTAGGGTGTAGGCCATGGGTAGAAAAGAAAAGATGCTAAGAAAAAAAGAAAAGTAAAGAGCCTCGGGTTATCTCGACTGCGGTGCCCCGAGAATCCGGCCCTTCTTCATTCCGTATATGAACCCCCCGACGGTAAACTCTCCCGAAAAGCTCATGCCTTCTCTTTTTGCGACATACGTATATTGCTGGCAGGTCAAGAGAGAGTCCGATCCCAGGACATTAGTCAGTCTACTGGCACAGATAGAAGAAGAATATTGCCTTTCCAATTCCACGCTTCGCCGATTTTGCCACTTTACGGTGGTGTCAATTACGATTTACGAAATTGCATTTGCATCCCACACTTCGTGCTGTACGGTACCTCCATTTTTGGTTGATTATTTGTTTTTGAATTTATGCTGAAAGGCTTCTCTATCAATACAATATAGTCCAAGAACTTGGATGAATCTGGAATAGGGATAGAAGTCTACATTTTTTTCCATGATCATACCTTAGCGAGGCATAATTCGTCTCCTTCGGAGCATTAGCAAAATCACGGGAATGCTCCTAATTCCGATAGCTGAAAATGTTCTTCATGTCCAAACGGCATCATTCAAGGACATTCTGGAACTTCTATAAGATCAACGAGCAAGTAAAAATATTAAATGATGCCCTACCTAAGCGTGATCCGAGGAGAACTTTGGTCCCAAGCGTTATT
This sequence comes from Notodromas monacha, assembly GCA_905338405.1. Taxonomy (NCBI): domain Eukaryota; kingdom Metazoa; phylum Arthropoda; class Ostracoda; order Podocopida; family Cyprididae; genus Notodromas; species Notodromas monacha. Next base: position 332 of record CAJPEX010007003.1, on the reverse strand, counting down.
GTCGAACCTTTTACGTTTTCACCATAGTACTGTACTGTGAAAATACACGAAATTAGCCATGCTCGTCATCAGGCTTTCATACTGTATACCTTCAATACTGTTTGAATTGCCGTTTTTACTGTAGTACCAAATAAAACCAAAAGATAATTTCAGCCAATAATTTCCTCCAATAGATAGAGACAGGTCTGAGTGCTTTGTTTTCCTCTCCGCGTTTCCCATTTTTTTGGCCTTTTGAATTTAGATATTTTCTCATAGGTCTTTTCTCGGTCTAATAATATTGGTTCGAATCTTCTGCTGAGCCCCAATAATGAAAACCAGCAAGTATTTGTCTC
>CAJPEX010007002.1:0-10997 GCA_905338405.1 Notodromas monacha | reverse complement strand
ACTTGATGGGAATCGGAGTGTTGAAACTTCAAAAGATCACTCAGGGTGACCTGGAGTCCATTTTAGATTATTCAGTTTGTGTTAAAAGAATTGGAATTGATATGCTGGGAGAAGCACCTAGTAAAATAAAAGTAATGAGAACTGAAAATTCCGATCCTAAAATAATTGCCAATCCCCTGCTGGCTGAAGAGACTCTTCGCTATGAGTCACAAAAATTTCAGATTGATGAGATTATGCTTAGTCATTCCATGGTGGGCCTTCTGCCTGAGATCTTGAGAAGACTTAGTGTGTCTCCCATAACACTAGAGCAAGCCATTGAATGGGCTACGCACATAGAGAAGTTAAGCAAATTAGAAGTAAGTGCTGAAGCAAGAAGAGTCTACCGCACTTCAGTAATAACAGGCGGTAGCAATCAAGTAGTACAAACTTGTTATAATTGTGGACGCCCAGGGCACTAATCGAGTGAATGTAGAAGTCAAGGAGAAACGCGTACGACTCATGGGACGAGTGGCTACCAGCAGAGTGAACAGAAGACACTAGCACCCCCTAGGGGGAGAAGACTTATGCTCTTGTTCCCTGCTGAATCCGGCTTGCCACGCGTGACTCAAGGATCCCGCAATGGGAGGTCTCCTAGCCGCAGCAAAAGCCCGGACTCGCGATCCTCAAGCCCAGGACAGTCAAGAAGGAAAGGGAAGGGAAGGCCTGTGAAGAAAAACAGTGGCAATTCATCACCATCAGGAAATTATGGCCTATCAGATAGAAGTATTCGAGTCCACTTCACCTCCCAGGAACAACTGGAAGGACTGCGAGTGGAAGGGTTGGAAGAGTTCCAAGAGTCACATTTGGGAAACAAATGTTGACTGGAGCTTCCCCCCAATTGAAGCTTCCAGTCGTCCTGCTTACTACATCAGTCACGCCTATCCCCAACAAATTCCTGATCAACACCGGCTCAGAGGTATTGATGATTTCTCCATTTTTCTTACCCAACGGTACCGTCACCAGAACCCCTAACATATCATTATCCACTATAGAAGACCAGAAAATTCCGGTACAAGGATCCCTTGATGCATCCCTATGGTTTAAGGACCTGCTCCTTGCAAAACTAACTTTGCTGGTAACTGAAATAGCTGATAGAACTTTTGATGGGATTTTAGGACATGATGTGCTTTGTGCTACAAATGCCAGAATTAATTATAAAAAGAGGTGTTTAATAATGTCTCAGGTCTGTATCCCTTTCTTTACTGAGAAGGATACTGGTTTCAGATTGCAAAAGCTAAATGAACAGATGGAGAAATTAAAGGAGACCTCATTTAGAATTTATCCGGTCAACACATGTCTCATCCCTAAAAAGTCCCAACAGATCATAGAAGTAAGACCAAGCAAGGAAATAGGACGAGCATTAGAGAACCGATGTATCTTTGTGGGAAATGTTGTGAAAGGCGGAGTTATTCTGGCTCGAAGTATCTCAAAGGTAAGGGACGGAAAAATTTGGGTCCCATGTCTGAATGTCACTGAGGAAGATGTAAAAATTACTCCTCGGATGATGGTTGGATGTGGTTCCATCAATGGAATTAAGAAAGCTTATCGAATCGCGGAAAGTGAAAAGAAACGAGTGTTCAAAACTAGGAAAAATACCCACCCTAACAGTATTCACCAAAAGGACAAGATCCACGGACGCATCAGAAAAGAAGATCTGGAACAGCTTATCACTGACAACCTTAATTCTTCTGAATGTCCACAACAATATATAGAAACGGTCAGAAGAATGCTCATCCGGTTTAGAAATGTGTTAGCAAAGAAATCTGATCAATTGGGACTCTGCCCTCTATACGAAGCAGACATCCCTCTGGACACCGCTACTCCGATTTATACCAGACAATATCCCATACCATACAAAATGCGATCCCTCCTGGGTGAATATGTAGAAGATCTATTGGACAATGAAATAGTTCAACCTTTGTCTTCCCCATATAATAGCCCAACCCTAATGGTCAAGAAAAAGGACTGAGGTTGGAGAATGGTGGTGGACTTCCAAAAGCTCAATGAGCACGTTATCACGGATCCCCATCCATTACCCCGGATTAGTCAAATTTTTGAGGAATTGGGTACTGCTAAATATTTCTCAGCATTAGATCTCCTTCACGGATTCTATAACATTAAGATCTGAGAGGAAGAACGTTGGAAAACGGCGTTCTCCACTCCTATGGGACACTATGAGTTTGTAAGACTCCCCATGGGACTGAAGAACAGTCCAAGCATTTTTCAAAGGTTAATGCATTTAGTTCTGGATGGTTGTTTGGGAACATGCGCCTACATTTATGTGGATGATATTGTTATCTATTCGAAAACCGCTAAACAGCACGTCTCTCATCTAGAAGATATTTTCAAGCGTTTGGATACAGCTGGCCTAAAAATAAAATTTTCCAAATGCCAGTTGTTTAAAACTGAGATAGAATATTTGGGATTTTTAATCAGCCAAGAAGGAATTAAAGTAAATCCAGTAAAGACAGAAGCAGTATGCAATTTCCCTACTCCCAAAAATGTCAAAGGAGTGCAAGCCTTCCTAGGTCTTGTGGGATATTTTAGATCCTACATAAAGGATTTCGCCAACAAAGCAAGACCATTGTATCATCTACTGAAAAAGGATCAAGAATTCCATTGGGACAAAGACCAAGAAGATGCCAAGAAATGCTTATCTGATTGCTTGCTGAAAGCTCCAATTTTATCATTTCCCGATTTTGACAAGGAATTCATATTGACAACCGACGCCTCTGGCCATGCAATCGGTGCAATTCTGACCCAAAAGAAAGATAAGAAGGAAGTCTTAATTGGGTGTGCATCCCGCACTTTAAACGGAGCGGAAAGTAGATATTCCAATACAGATCGTGAACTCCTAGCGGTCTATTATGGAGTAACCCAATTTTGATCCTATCTCTGGGGACACCAATTCAAGATAAGGACAGATCACATAGCCATACCTTATTTGGCTAGGCAAAAGAACAGTGACAGTCGGAGGGCCATAGGGTGGTTCATGGCATTAAATGAATACGAATATACTGTAGAATACAAACAATGTCTTAGTATACCTCATGCAGATGCGCTTAGTCGATTTCCACCTGAGAAAACCAAAAAGATATGCGCATATTTGTCCCCAGCATTTAAACAAACAGATCTACTACCTTATATATCTAGAGAATTAATTTTGAAGGAAATGGAAAAGGAAGAAAAAATCTCCGAAGGAGAAGAATATACCAAACAAGGAGGATTGGTCATCAAAAAGGACAAAGGCGGGCCCCGTGTATGGGTTCCTCCTCTCCTACGCCAACGAATGATAGCCCTTTTCCACGATCCTCCCTCTATGGGACACAGCGGAGTGGACCGTACCGTTTATGCTTTGCGACAAGAATTCACCTGGTCAAGATTGGAAAAAGACGTTGCTGATTTTATTTGTTCATGTGTGGTATGCCAACAGAATAAGAACTACGCGCATAAAACACCTTATATGACTACTGGAATCCCAAAAAATTGTTTTGAAGAAGTTAGTATTGATGTGGTAGGTCCGGTACCTAGCAGTTCAAAAGGAAACCGATACATTTTAGTAATCCAGGACAGATTGTCCCGGTGGATTGTATTTTCACCAATGAAAGAAGCCTCGGCAGCAATGACTGCCAGACTCTTTTTGAGTGATTGGGTTTGCCTGTTCGGACCTCCTAGAAAAATCCTAACGGACAGAGGAACTAACTTTCTCAGTAGCATATTTTGCGATATGGCTAGATTCATGGGGGCCCAAGCAACTACAACTACTGCTTATTGCCCTCAAGGAAATGGACAAAATGAAAGGGCACATAGCAAATTACACAAATATTTGGCATCATATCTGGATCCCAAAAACCGACAGACTTGGGATGAATTGCTCAAGTTTGCTGCTTGGGTTCATAACTTGTCAAAACACGAGGCTCTCCAAGCCTTGCCGTTCGAAGTGGTAACCGGCATGAAGCCAAGAAACTATTGGGTCCCATTGTACATGGACAAACACCAACTTGACGAGATCCAATCTGAGAGCAGAGAAGAAGAATTTTCATCCATCAGAAAAAGAGCCCAAGAAGCAATCAGAAGGAACCAGGCCTCCTATTTAGATAGAATAAACATCCATAAAAAGGGAGTGACCTATCAATGTGGAGACAAAGTATGGATACGTTGACACAACAGTGCTACATTCGTGGGAAGAAAATGGTCACCCAAATACAAGGGACAATATAGGGTAATCGAGTCTGTTAATCCCGTAGTGATCAGAGTACAGGATGATAATAATCCTGATTGGACTGACGTAATACACGTTAGTTATTTAAGACCCTACGTAATCAGGAGAGCATCACCAGTACCATCAAAAACACCCTCTCAAGAAAATGAGATGATAGAAATCTTAGGAGATGATGACGAGGATGATCAAGAAATTCCTAAGTTCATTTCTAATCTAGACGATACAAGAAATTGGGAAACGGATGAAGAAACAGTCAGGGATTTAGAAGAACCCGCCAAGGGAAAGGCTACTGTTCGACAAAAAACAATTGGTTCAAAAATACACAAACATCCTGTCAACCAACAGCAATTAAAAACCATACTAAAACAACAGGGAAAAAAGGGCCAACAAAATGAGTCAGTTGAAGATACCTCGGAAGAATAGTCTTTTGTCTCTGTACCCGATCTGGACAAAACAACTGTGGTAAAAACCCCAGAAAAGAAACCGGGGATATTCCAAAAGACGAAAGAAATATTGACTGAAGTTACAGATGAATTTGGAAAGTATTTTAGTAATGAAAATTATACGCTCCCTAGTTTATCCAAAACCGTTTTGGAACAAGGAATGCCACCCGCATCCAGTACTCCCAAATTATTGGAAAAACTTTCTACTCCAGCTAGAGAAGCCTTGAATGCTGATGTACCCGCCTCTCAAGCCAAACAAGAAGAAGGGGCTACAGCCCTAACACCCAGGCAATTAAAAAACAAAGAGAGGTGGAAAAAGTTCAAGGAAAAACAGAAAAGCACGCCTAGGAGCAAGAAAAATAAAAAGAAAGATTTAAATGAAACCATCATAGAGGAAGAAAATCCAGTAGAAGAAGCAGATGTTCAACGGAGTGAGACGGAGCAGACGCCCGAAGCGACAGAGCAGGAAGGAGAGAAGGACGTCATGGACCGCCCCTCCCTTTGGCACCTGAACCCGGAAAATATATTACCAACAAGGACACGTAGGCAAGGGCAACCAGCCTTTATACATCAACCTCTGACTAGGCAACAAGCCCGAATAGTCGAAGCAATGGAGAAAGCCAAGGCTTCACCCAATGTGGAAAGAGGAAGAGGAAGAGGAAAATAAAAATATGCATATTTCTTCACCCTCTCTTCCTACGTATATTTTCAAGTTCAGTCTTCATTGAACAATCATGAGAACAACAACAGGTTGAACAACTGAAAAAATGGAAGTGTATAGAAATTTTTGGATTCTATGTATGTGTATATTACTCTCAATGGTGTCCTCCCTCACAATACAAGAGATCCCCGCAAACGACAAGGGAACTTCATCTAATCTTAATCGATTTGATAAGGTCTTCCCAATTAGAAACTTCCCCGGAAGTGTTGGTGTCGTTGAAGATTCTATTGGACTTTAGAATCTTCAATAGATATAGCAAAATTTGTGGAAAAATCTGACAAAATCATAAACAAGGTTTCCAAATATACAGGACAGGACAAAGACGTAAAGGAAAATATTGCGAGAGATGCAACTTTCAGTATCATGAAAGCCAAATACCAAATATTTGAAGACCAAATAAAAAGCCTGAAATATCGTATGAAAACAGAACCAAGAAACTTTCCAACAGATGCTCTGTATATGGGGATGATCCCAGTAATACATCAAAGAAAGGACGAAGTGACTAGTACCGTAATTCAACAGAAATGGGTGCAACTACTAACGTCCTTGAATTTCCATGCAAAAATGAGCAAGGTTCTGAAAATGGCTTTGAAATTGGCTAACAATTTAAACTACAATAGAAGGAATACCACTGAACAATGGTTTATACTACTCAGCTTGGGATTAGAATTAACTCAAGCATGTGATACAGTAAATTTAATGCTGCAAGACATTGACAGGGTACACCATTTCCAATATCCCAGTAATTTGTATTACAAAGATTATGTAGATATTGCGTTAAAAAAGATTATTGAGGCTGAGAACAAGCCCCCAATATACAGAACACCCATCCAAGAGCTACTGACTCTGTTAAAGTCCCATCCACTAACGATTGGAGTCATGGACGGATGTGGAGAAAATGATACGTGTAATTATTGTATAACGACAGTTGTTCCAATCATGAGACACTTGGATATGTTTGATTTAGCCAAGGTACATAGCATTCCCATAGCAGAAGATACCTACATGGGAACAACAAAATAGCATAAAGTAAATTTAACAGAACCATATTTGTTATCACAAGGTGCAAGACTATATGCTTTACAAGCTAATGAACTCCCCTTGTGTCTACCTCAGTTTGGTCATTCAATTTGTAGAATATGTAAATTTCACAGGCCTCCAGTATACGAAGCTAATGATTGTGTGAAAGCCATACAAAATGGTGATCTGGAATCCACAATAAAAGGAAAGTGTCCATTAGTGGAAATTGATAGGCCACAAAATCTGGCTATACAATTTGACCCTGATGAATTTGCATTTGTAGATTCAGATAAAGGTAGAATAACTCAGTACTGTTCCGGAGAAAATTCACAAGCCACCGAAAGTACCTACGAGATGCCTTATTCTGGAATTATCCAATTCAAACCCAATTGTCGGTATACTGTAATTAACGGACCATTTAAGGAACTAACCCCCACTTTGGAGAATATTGAAATAAATGCCGTGAATGAGATCCCTGCCAGTATACCTGGACTAAAATCTATCGCAGAAGATATTAGCGATTTACAATTGCATTCCAGGGACCATGGCTATATTTACCTCATTGTTCTCATTATTTTGATAACCATGATACTAATGGCGATTGTTTATTTCTGTTTTGCAAAGATTAGATATGTATTGCAAAGGAGACAAAGGCTGGAAGCAATAGATATGAATGACATGTCTGCTACTGTGGAACTGGTAGGAAATGCTGTGCCTGTGCATCCCGCACCAAAAACTTATCCAAGGATCCGATTGAACCCAGCCACTGGTGTTTTGTCTCTTAGTATGAATTAGAAAACAAAAAGAAGAATAATTTTCTCTCTGTACAAAGCTCTTTTTATTCTGTGATTCCTAACTACAAAAGAGCCTCATTCACTCGCGACCAAAACAAAGTCATCAACACTGATGTCTAATGCTTCATTATCTTGGGTGTCTTCAGTGTTGCCCAACTCTTCATCCAACAATAGCAGTGGTGAAGGAGACAATGGCGGATTCATCGGCACTGGAACAGATGATTCGGGAAGGTCCGGCACTTCTGAATGCTGAACTAGCCTCCCCAGCGCTTCCAGCATCCTCAGCAATGGCTGGAACCAAGTCTGAACAGAAGCAAAACAAAAGGAAACACCAGCAAGCCATGCATTTGAGAATCATGCCAACCCAAATCTGGAATCTTATCATTTAACGTACTTGGCTTGAAAGTAGTCAATTTAGGAATTCTCGAACGGATAGTTGTAAATGTACTAGTAGGATCTTGAAGAATGGAAGAAGAGTGAGCTTCATCAAACAATTTGGGTTTAGACAAATCTTGCATTTCTATCTCTTCTATTTTTTCTCCTGATTCAATATTAGTATCATTGGGCTGGTTAGTCAAGCAATGAGTAAGAACATGCAGGTCAATGAAGAGTGTGCTCTCTTAAAAAAGGGTGCAAATTAGCAATTCACCTTCTTGCGCAAGCAGTGCCACACCAAACCAGCGACCAAACTCAAAATGGTAAAACTAAGACCGCTAATTAAAGCGATGATACCGTTTGAGAGAAATTCCGCAGTCAGAGTTGTCTTCCCATCAGAAACGGTCAAAGTCAGGTTGGTGCTCTCCCCAGAAAAAAGTTGAGTCTCAGGAAGATCCGAGAAGTTGTTGAGAACAGCCAAGAGTATAGAAGGCTTCTTAGTCACTATCAGAAAACATAACTTATAGCCCTTACGCTCATGTGACTATCAAAGTTCTCATACCTTGTTCTTTTGCAGTCAAAGTAGAAACAATGGCAGGGACAATAGATGTCGCTGCTGAAGACATGGAAGAAGGTGTTGGAGGAGGGGTTGTAGACAAGGTTACCTCCTCGGTCGTAACCTCAACCTTGCCATCCGTCAACAGAATGTCTTCATCCCAACAACAGAAGGAAAGAGGATCTACAATTCCAACCGGGATGTCACCTTCACCTTGGATTGGCTCCAACAATTCCACTCTCTGCGTTCACAAAAATAGATTGTTTGTAGTTAAACACAGTCAACTGTTTTTTTTTTAATCCTTAACCTTGATGTTGAAGTAATCTAGGCAAATAAGGTCCAAGACACTGCTGGTCATCACAAATGAGTCATCGAACTCCGCCGCCTGAGCAACGTCCAACAAACAAGCATCCGTGCATTCCAAACGGCCATTTTGGACTGAACACTTCCCGTCAGCAAAGTCGGGATCAGTCACCATCAAGAGGACCAACACCAGGATACGCAGAGACATTTTTGTTGAAATATCTGGAAAATTCATCGAATCTTGATCATTGATCCGATCTCTTATGTTAAGCTTAAGGGAATCACCTTTTTGTTGATGCCGCAAAAACCAACCGTTGAAATTGACTGAAAATTGGTGGAGATCACTATGACCTGTATAGAAAGGGATTGACCATACGGAATTTTTAGTTTTGTCCCGGTTTGTGCGCAATTTAGATCGTTATCGCCGGCGCTACGCTACAAAATTCGAATTTTTGTTTGCAAAATTCGGAAAAAAGACCGCAACAAATCAAAGTCCAAGGTTTTGAATAGCATAAGAAGGCTAAGAACAATGAAATCCAACTTTAATTTAACGGGATTCACTCAAAACAAAGCGAGAAACAAAAAACGGTGAATTCCAGGGAACAGTGCACATACCTGAACAAGGGGCTGGAATGAACTGAGTGAAACCAGTCAATTGAACCAACCCCTGAGACCTCCTGAGTAGACTTGATCAGGCATGAGGGAGAAGGCTGTGGTTGTTATTATTACTTCCTGCCTCTCCCCAGATGAACTTATTCCTGTTGAACGTCACTTGGCATAATTGCTCCGACGTGACAAGAAAGTGTGGGAGCGTGAAAAAAACATTTTGAAAGCACTTTTCTCTGACTTGGTGGGAGTATGCAGGAGCTTTTTCTTGTTTATCAGGGGAGATTTGTGGTCCAATAAATGTCAGGACCGCAATATACCGCACTTTCTGATGCTTCACGTTTGTTCTGCATTGTTAAAATTCCATGTACGCCCGTATATCATATATATATGCTAATGCATATATACAAGCCTTCTTGCGCTACACACCTTTCACCTTGGTTGCTGCGCAACCAAGTATGTTGACACCGATCCAAATCGGTTGCTAGGCTCAGCGCTGACCTCAAAATGGCTTTTGTCTATATATACAAGTGTCCACAATACTATGTTAAGTTTACTCTCCCGGAACGTTTGAGGCAAGAACCTCAACGCTGCATGCTCATATATTTCTACGCTGTGTGAAACGGAAATAAAAGACGCACTCGTAAAGTTTGTCAAAGTCTAACTTTGATTCTTCAAAAGCACACGGAAAACAGTCAAATCTTTGATACCAACAGTCAACAGTTTCTATTAGCAGCAATTGTCTGATCAACAACTCTGCTTCAAAATTTAAGCTGGTTAAGACAACACTATATAGATTCACTCAGGTGAGGTTGGGCAAGAATGGTCAGTCCCGGATCTGACCTCATTCTAGGTGAGATTGTATAACCTTCTGGCGCGTGACTCAAGAGAGATCAGGCAGCAAAGCCGTGAGACAGACAATGTGACTTTATTTGGAGCGTCGTCTGCTAGGTGAGAGGGAATGCAGCAAAGTTATTGATGACAAATTCTCTGCAGACAAATAAAAAAAAATAAGTCCTCTTATTTTCCCGCATGCCAAGGCATGTTTTTTGGCACCAGATTCCTTCATCACCCTCATTTGAGGTGTGCAGGAATTCATACAGATCTACTTGACTGGAAACAGTTAAAGAATTATCCATATGTAGGAACCTGCCTCGTAGAGTACAGTTCAGTTCCTTTCAGAGAACCAATCGGTCGGTTCTTCAATCCTTTTCTGGTGATTTCCTTTTTGATAAGGACCAATGTTTCAAGTCCAATTGAGAATTGTCTTAATCTTAAATTACATTCCCATCATCTCCCAGAAATCGCGTCCAAACAAATCCATTCTGAATCCTTCAACAATTAATTTGCAAAAAGTCAACAAAACAAAAGTCAACACAAGTCAATTAACATTATAATGCTTCGATTTGCGAAATTCTTGTTTCTGGCCTGCGCGGTTTTTGCATTTAATGACAAATGCGTGAATGTGGGCCAAAAATATTATTGTGAAGATGTTTGCAAGGCAAGGCATGCTTCGTATTACAACGACAAAGTAATCTTTGTTGGCCGTGTCTTGGATTTGAAGTGCGTTGCCATGCGTCACTTGAAGGTCAGTTGGTTCTTTTCTGAAATATAGAAGCAATAATTTTTAGTATTGAAAACCTTTCAGAAAGTAACCTTAACAACTCAAGTCTGGTGTAGAGGAACAGTGACAGAGGATCTTCAATCTGTCATTAATCCTTGGTGGCTCTGCCAGGGTATGGAGAAAAACATGGTTACTAGTGCAAGTACCAGTATGGTTATTTTTTCTACTTCCTCAAAGAGTAAGTCAATTTTGCTTTAGCCATCGAACAGTAAAAATATTTTCCTTCTAATTTAGAATTTGTGACCTGTTATCCTGCAGAAATACTCGACAATATGTTTCGAGTTTCTTCTCTTT
>CAJPEX010007000.1:0-11002 GCA_905338405.1 Notodromas monacha | reverse complement strand
ATTCTTGTCTTTTGGGATTCTACTGAGAATCCCCTGCCCTGTTCCCGGGCGGATTGTTTGTTCTCATTTATTTATTGATTCAATATTCATTCTTTGTGGGCTTCTGCCCTACATGATGCACTGGGTCAAAAACAAACACAAAAATATATGCAATGCAGTATATTTATTCTTGTTGGCTCGTTTTCGTTCTTTGCATCATAATCTAACGCGAAGGAATGTGAAAACAGCACAAGAACGATGCGAAAAATTGGACATGTTTGTTTTGTTCACTGGAATATGAAAAAAAAAGTTCTTTTTTTAAGGTTAACAGTTTTGAAAATTCAGGGTGGACCGCAAAAACTTCGTGATCAAATTCAGAGCGACAATAAATTATTTCGAAATTTGAGAAGGCGAATTCAGGCTCAACTCAATCGCTTTTAAACGGGATTTATTCGATTTTTGTCACATAACGTCATACCTTATGGCTGCCAACGGGAATAAAAAAAATAATCGGCAAAAAGGCTTCAACCATATCAGCTGTTCCTTCAATCGATCACATTTTAAATAAATATTGACACTCTGGCTTCAATTAGTCCATGTTTTCCATTTTTAAATCGCACGAAGAATCATTTTCTGTTTTGTTGGACTAATATTTCTATCATCAATCTGAAAACCCATTTTCCGCAAATTTTTGCCACAAAGATTTCCATACATAACGAAAATAATGTGTACCATATAAACTGATAATTGAACGTTCATTTGAGACTTAATTTAAATTTCTAGCCTTCATAATTTGTTCAACATGGTGGTTTTCAATATCGGTACAAAATTTTCTCATGTCGTTTTCGATTCGCAGTAGACCTTCAAAATATTCTTTCAGCCCGTAATAAAATTTCAAATCAATAGAATTAATCCTCGCCATAGTTTTCAGTTCGAGCAAACAAGAATTCAAATTTGAAATTTAGTTCGGAAGTGTTTATACTGAAGAAGATAATGACTGAATGATCGGAATTAACGGACAAATCCAACGCCAATTTCTTTTTAAAAATAAATTCAAGGACGTTAAATTAAAAGTATGTCTCTAATGCGCCGTAAAATTGTTTCATAAGGACACCTTTCCTAAACTTACCGTACAATGGACTCACTTACACCATGATATGTTAGCTTTTGTGCTACTGCAGTCGGCAGCAAAAGGTCACGCTTTTGTAAAGCAGAAAACTGTGCTTCCAGAGTTCCGGAATTCATCAACCAAAACAAAAATCGCGCTCTCGGATGCCCTCAACCGAGAAAACCAATAAGCTTTACACTTCATCTCCTAATGTAACAATTTTTTTTTTTTTTCAAATGGTTCAGCGTTGACGGGGAAAGTCTTTCTTGCCAAAAACTGCGCGGGTGACATCGCATGCATCGGCGTTGGAACAGGTTCTTGTTTCTCATTAGCCTCGATTTTTCATAAATTGTAAAGCTGCGCTTCATGTCTACGAAGTTTTTCATAATGTCATGCATGAAGGTGCTTTGACTCGACCATTGTGTACTACGTGCCGTCGACTCCGCGAACCTGTTCGTCGCTGTGGATCATACGCGCCGACATTCTCAAAAGAGATATATATATATCTACAACCGCTGCAGGTGACGCTAGAATCGCATGAACCAGGCTAACAATTGCAGATCTTTCTCCTCATCCAAACTTCATGAGTGAAAAAAGATGTGAGTGTGACACTGGCAAATTCTTCCAATTCAACATTCTCCGAACAAGATCACTACTCAAATCATTGAAAAACTCAACTGAGAACTGAAAGTCTCCCAAACGTGAAGAAGATGCTGTAGAGAATTTTACCGCTTAATTTTAACCAGTTTCCTCAAGCCCAAAATTCTCCCATTTGTGCTAAATTCATGAATTTCTTCTTTTTTACTTAGAATTTTGCGTTGGTGGGATGAAATTTTGTACGATTTAAAGTCAGAGTAAAATAGAAAAAACACGCTCAATTCGAATCACGACATTAAGCACTTTTGTTCCCTACAGTCAAAAAGCGCTGAAGTAATGACAGTATGACACGCATTACTTTCTCTCAAATTTCTCAAAAATTCTGGCTAGAAACAAAAATCTCGATCCATACTCACCAAAATGTATCAAATAAGATGCCATCCAGAAGCACTATAAATACACTTATTCACAATGACCGAATTATTCCCCCGTAAAAATGCGCATCACAATCAGATGATTATCTCCGAAGGAAAGCGAATATGCGAAGTGCAACCAATCACCTTCATTTAAAACTGAAATCCAATTCCAAAATTATGAGGTATTTCGTCAAAAACATTTGAATGGAATAAAGATTATTCAGAACAGAACCTCCAAAATTCTATGCCTATAATTGTCACGCACACATTTCATTCCCGCATCGTGAAGTTAGATCACTGAAAATTCCAGGACTCAAAAATATCAACGTCAATAAAGTCGAATTTCTTTTCACGGCTGTCTCAAGAAATTGCGAAGCAAAAGACCAAAGCGAATCAATCTAGGAAAACAAGAACACAAATCATAGCTGTAATTCAAAATTCGCAACGCATGCGAACAGAACTAAAGAACGCCCCAAAAAGGAAATAGCCAACTTTTCGAACAAGCCCATCGGGAGAAAAAATCTGTTAATCCTTCATTTGACAATTCGCGATTTTACTTCGTAGAAGCTATGGATTTCGGCTGATTCATCAAGAAACAGCCGACAAAATGAAGAACACGAGATGTCACGTTCCACTCCTCATTTTACGTCGCACTGATGTCAAAAGATTTCCAGCGAATCCAGGTGAAAAAATGCCTGATTTGAGTCACGGTTTCCTTGTTAACAGCGTCAACACTAGCACATCTTCCCGACTGTTTCCATCCAAAGTTGCTTTTCCGCAAGCAAGCACAGAACTATTGCGTGTCTCACTCTCCCACACATGGAAATCGAACATTGTCCAAGGAGACACAAACAGGATTGCACTCCAACCGGTTTTCAACGAACCACTTACAGCTTCTCGATCAGGATCGACGAAGCACCACCACCTCCATTGCAAATCGAAGCTACACCTTTTTGACCAGCTTTCAAGGTGTGGACCAGATGCGTCACAATTCGCGCTCCAGACATCCTGAGAAAAATACAAAAGTCATAGAATTACTGGGAAAAATCATATAGATACACGTCCATTCCCTTCGTCAGGAAGTGTAATGAGGAAACAGGCCACGAAATCGAAAATAAAAAACGAAGTAAAAAAAATCCTGCGAATTACATCCACTCGGATACTAAATACTGTTTTCACTTGAAACCCTAATAACGAACACGACTTAATAAATACTGTACAATTTTCGTACCACACGCAAAATTAAAAAAAAAAATTGGACGAAATCATAGCACGAAGAATTCAATTTCCACAAGAAGCCAATAAAATTATTAGAGAAATCTTCTACGAACAGCTTTTCTGAAAAGCTGCATGACACTCCGCAGCGGATCCCTTCCAGTGTAATCCAAAATCTTCCCCGAAATTAAACAATATAGGCCCAACGGGTTTGTAAATAATGCCAGAAATTTTCGAACTCACCCAATGGGATGGCCTAAACTGACAGCTCCGCCATGAATGTTCACTTTGCTGGGATCGATATCCAGCATTTTGATATTCGCTAGAACTACAACACTGAACGCTTCGTTGATTTCCCACATTGTCACATCTTCCTTCTTGACTCCGGCGAGTTCCAATAACTGGAAAAATTAAAATTGTGTTTCAATTCAGACACCACTTCAGTATCTATTCCAATCTCGTCAATCAATCACGGATTTCTGGATGATGAATCTAAAGGATATTATCTTACAAGACACAAGTTGGTTTTCCGCGATTCGACGCAGAAAATAACATACTAGGAATTTTTTTCGCGGTAGACAACTGACCTTTGGAGTGGCAAAGGCAGGTGCAATCGGAAAGTCGATTGGTTCAGTAGCTGCATCAGCACCCGCAACAATTCTCGCCAAAGGCTTAAGATTGTATTGCTTCAGAGCCTGTTCATTTCGGCACTCGCGATGAAAACATCACCGCCGATCGTGGAGAAATGTCTGATCTGACCAAGAGGGTTCATTATGTGCCGTCCACACAGAATAAACCCCGTTTCCAAAAATCAAGATACCTGCAAGGAGAAAGGTACAGAATCAACATCTTTCTAAATCGTCAGAGGCACCAGAGAACAGTTCTAGTCCCTCCGATTCGGTGACTGGACGTTATGGTACACTTTCAAACTCAACGCAACTCACTTCCACGCTGCCCCTCCAGAGGGCTGTTCCCTACCACTCCATCCCTCAACGCCAAAAATGAGTGACTTCATGAACTGCACATGCTTGCAGATACAAATTACATGTTGAAGAATTGTGTAGGAGTAGGAAGATAATGTAATATTCAATACAGTACTTTCCTGTTATCTCTGTACCTCATTCCTAGACTGCATTACCATCCAGACAAATTTTTAGGACAAGTTCATAATCACAAGAACCTACCAAAAACTGTGAATTTTATTTTCTGCATAACCTGACCTAACCTAACTTTACCTAACCACCTCCTAAATATCATATATCTTTAATTAACATAACCTGACCTAACCTAACTTTACCTAACCACCTCCCAAGTATCAAATATTGTTTAATTAACATAATCTGACCTAAACTAACTTTACATAACCACCTCCCAAATATCTTTTAATTAACATAACCTGACCTAACCTAACTTTACCTAACCGCCTCCCAAAATCAGTTTCAGCAGAATGCAGAAAAATAAAATTCACATCTGTTGTGTTTATGAATTTGTCCTAAAGATTTGTCTGGATGGTATAGTGTGGTCTAGAAATGAGGTACAGAGATAACAGGAAAGTACCATATATTTTATTTATTTTAAAAAGGTGTTTTTATATGTGCACTATGTTATTTGTCCCTTGGAGTCTGTTTACATTTTACACCGGCTAAGCATTGCAGTCGAAGTCACTCAATGAGAGGCTGGCGCTCCTAGGGGTGGTGTGGAAGAGGTAGCGTTGAATGGAGCTGCGTTGAGTGGAAGTTGTACCATAACGTTGTGTCACGCTCCGATTCCGCAGTGAATCTGTGCTTCGTGAACTTTTGGTCTGTCAGGCAGTGGACTGAGATCCAGCTGATTTCAAAGTAACGCCGCCATGACTCCAAGCGATCCCGACATCTATGAATAACAATAATTTTCACACTCCACTGGTAGATGTCACTGCAAATATCCTGAATCGCTGCTTAATCTTTCTGGTACATACAGCATCCCTTCTCCTCGCAACTACAGATACGGGAGTAGTGCTCGAAACGTATAGAAACCATAAACTTTTTTGGTTGACCTGACAACTCGAAATGAGTAACTTCACTAGTATGTAATTTCAAGTGGGGCACTTGAACGATTTGATGGCGATGATGCGTTTCCAAGTCAAGATGTCGCTCCCAAATTCACTTTTCTGTTCATTCAACATTCACTGATAACATCAATGAAAATTGCATCCAAACAGAGGGACAATCAGCAGCATCAGCATTTGACTAACTGTACATTCAATTCTAAAAATCACCAACTGTATACTCCTTCAAGAGCCATATGGTGTTATGTTTACTCTGCAGAGTTAGATATTAAGTGCCTTGTCATGTTCTCCAGTATCAATGCGCAGTGCATCATCACATTGCACCCAGAATATCACTAAAGTCAACAAGGTACCACAATACTCATAACAGTATTTGAAGGACAAACAATATCCAAGTACTGAATTCCAAGAAATGTATCATTCTAATGACTAAACCAAATTACTTTCAGGTTATTGGATCATTGCATCCAACCTGACGGTTAAACATACCTTCATTCTCATTTTCATGACATCTATAAAAACAAACTTTTCAAGAGCACCCATGAAAGTAGCCTGAGGCAAACGCACTAGAGTCATACATTTCCTCTTGCCACAGGATACACACATAAGTCTTCCCAGGTTATCTACAATACACAGTATTTGCTGCCAGCATGACAGGTCATTCATCTCACCCCTCCTACAACGTTCCAAGGTGAATCTCAGATCATCAGATTAACAAGAAGAAGCAAACCATAGGGGACATTCCCAAGAATCTCCCTGAAAATGATTTTATTGATATAACTTTGAACAGAAAAATACCTTGCACCTCCCAAAAATGTAAGGACCAGTACAAGCAGCAGTTTTGCACTCCTGACATTCTTATCATCAAATGTTCCTTCATTTAGGTATCAGGTTGGCATTTTCAAACAGAAAAGAGCCCAAGAAACTTTACACAGAGCAAGTGAGTATCAGAGGCATCAAATGCTAGAGTTGTGTAATTACTGTATTGTAATCCGCCATTGCAAGGCTTGAATTGTTTCAATATTTGACACAATACTGAATTATCTTCAAATACCAAGATTAATTTGAAACTTTTCATATATTTTTATATTCTGCAGTTATGCATTAGTCTGATAATAGCTCCCACTTCCACCAACTCTTTTAAAATATAAATTGTTTGCATAGGGTCAAAACCTGGGCTCATACTTATTTTGCTAAATCATTCATTAAAATTGCTAATCTCAGTTTCAAGAATCTTTGGCAACAATTTGTGAATAAATACGGATCAAAGATTTAATGATGGTGTGTGTTGGGCCCTATAGTACAGTACAGTACTTGGCATTATTATTTGCATGAATTATTCAAGAAAGCAAAAAAGAATGTTTAGCAATTCACAGCAACAGCTTATTAAATCGGATGCTTGACTACAGTAATCGATTCCTCATTACTAATAACGATTTAAACCACGTCATCTCTCAAAAAAAAGAAGGCCATTATTTTGAATACCAGTGCAAAAAATTAAATCAAATGTGTTGAAATGTCAATAGCTATCAGCAAAGGAACTCGGATTAAAGAGCATAAATCAACTTCGTATTCCAGAATGCCGAGACAGTCAACATCATCAGCCAACACCAGTAGTTAATGCACACAAATGGTCCCTGGGCTTCAAAAAAGTTTTCCTACTGGAAAGTTTCTGGGAAATATGTTCAAGGAATAGAACTCGAAAAATTAATTACATTACTGTGTTTTAAAAAAGCGGTCTTGTCATGCAGATTTGGACATTTTGGGGGAAGAAATTTCACAGTTTGATTCCTTGAAAGGCTTTATTTTTTTTAAAGAAAGAAATCTATTAGTTGCTGCTACAAAAACAAAGTAATAAAGGGAAAACACTAGATTGTTGATTTTTACTAGTTTGGACTATTGGACAATTACAATTATGATGCTTTTGAATATCCTTTGCATTTTTACTTTTATTTCATATACACAATCTGTATCATCCCAGATTGAAGTTGAATGTTCAATTAATGGCATATTTGTGCACAACAACAATCTCTACAACAATTTGTGTTTTGGGAGTTCTAATATTTTTGCAGTGAATGTAGCTCCCATGCCAACTTCCTCCAGTAAATCGTCATCATTTATAAAATAAGCCCTGCCACTATTTAAAGATATTGCTTCAAAATAAATTTATTCTTGATTTTTTATGTCTTTTTCAAGCTGAAGGTTCTACAGTATTTCTTGCTAATCCATAAATTTGTGTGAGGTCATTACCCTAAATTTTAAAATTAAGCATTTCAGCCTCCTCACTCTTTTTCTAATTCTTTTGTCCCTGATCTGCACCTTTTGCAGCCATCTGGATTTTTTTTTACATTTCAATCCAAGTGTAAAAAGTTCAGAACACTTAACACTTGCTCAAAAAATTGCAGGCCAGCTATAAACTTGAAATTGTGCTTTTTCAATTGTCATATTTTCTACATTTCATATAAGGGTTAATGCAACAAAGAATTTACAATTTTCAGCTGGCCTGACACAGTTTTAGCACCCTCTGACATGGGTTGAGAACTCAGGCCATCAGTGGAAAAGGTTCCACCTTTAGTCATGCAGTAAATTTACAAAAATTTAATACCTGAAAAATAAAACAAAAACTGTAACTATTCACATGATGCTTTCCTTCATTTCTCTTTTCTTGGCCAATTAGAGGCCAGGAAATCTGAAGGAATGTTTTGTCAGATCATGTGACCAGAAGAACAGACCATATCCTGATATTGATGAATTTTATTTTGAATCAATATTTAGTCTTCTCAGAACTCTTGAAGAGGAATCGTCTCTTTTTTCATCTGATTTGTGCACACATTTGATTTTCTGTTTTACTTGAAGTGATTTCCTGTGTGTGTTCATTTCATTGTGTTGAATTCCCTGATTTCTGAATTTCCTTGAAGTGAGAAAAACCTGAATAAAATGTATCACAAAACTTTAGGAACTTATCTTCAAGGTGTCCCTTTGCCCATGTTTCATTCCATTGAAATCCTGTCAACTTCTGAAATCTTGAAGGATCAAGATAAATTTTTGGCCTTATATGATTTCTCATCAAAGATTCTCTCTAAATTGTTCATTCAACTAAAACTCATACAGAAGCAGGCTGAAGACTTTGTGATTTAAATAAACTTTTANAGTGTGTACCACCATTGAAAGCATGGGACTCAACAAAATGTCCATTTTCCTGAAAATTTTTAAATATGACCAGGTCATGAACAGGCTTCAAATACCTTTGTAAAAACTTACTTGTCTTGGAAGAAAGTTAAAAACATGTTGCAAGCTATCATTGCTCTGACTTAGAGTGTCCCTGGAAAATGCATTTTCTGCTATCTTTCCATTCCTTTGATTGTCCAACATTAGGGATTCTATCTTCTTTTTTACAACTGGATTTATGTGATATTCCCCCATGGGAAATATCCTTTGAATAATTGGAATTGACATGAGCAGCAAACCAAAAATCAGAATTGCGCCACATATGAACTTGGCAATTTTCCTTGGATCCACATGCTCCACAATTCCAAATTTCTTCAGCATACCAAATATCAACACACCAACAGTAGTTGTAATTATCCTAATCAGATAAATTGATTTGAATGCTCAAACTGTATACAATTTGCTCAAATAAAAAAAACACTTACATACTGCTTTTGTTGAGCACGATTCACAGAAGAAATGATTCCACCAGATATCTCAGATTATGGATTCAGACAGTTCTCACTATGAAAAAGAAGTGATGGATCCCTGAATTCCCCACCATCTCCTATTTCATCATCCATAGCCAGAGCAAAAAGGAAATTGATGAAAAAGGAAAGCACATGAGTTCCCATGCCAATTTAGCCAATAGCTGCTGGAAGAGTTTCCAACTTCAAAAGAAGAATCATTTTTGTAGCAAAAGTCTTGAAAAGGAATATTCCTTATCTACATTCTCCTATACCAACACAAAACACAAACATAATATGTACCATGTCCAACTTCATTTCTGAGGAATGGGTTGAAAAATTGATGATAAATCGTTTCTTTGTCACCAATAGACTAATATAAAACTTATGTTCTGTTCATAGGGACTTTGTAAATACACTATGTTCCAGAAGGAGCCTGCAGGAAGAATCTATCAAATACCATAGATATACCATGGGTCTTGAGGACATGTAAGGTTGTTTTTTTCTTTCAAAATATAATGATACAGGTGGTACCGTGCAATTTGACCATCCTGCAATTTGATGGTTGAATTTGCTTGGAGGCTGACTCACAATTTGACCTCTTCCCCAAAATTCAGCCTGTTTTAGCCACTTTTTCTAGCATTTTTGTGCTGTTTGTCCTTGGTATTACAGAGTGCCTTGCAATTCAACCATTTTGCAATTTGACCCTAGCCCAACAACAGATTAAGGCCAAATTGCACCTTTACTTCATTTTCAGAGAAACAAAAACATCAATCAATGGTTGTTGCAATTCATCATTTTTGGTTGTACAGTGGGACTCCGCAATGTGGACAGAATTGGTGCTTGGACTTCATCCTCAAGTTGAAGAATCCACATGCCAGACCTCATTTTCCCATAGACTTTAATGGGAATATTTTTAATTGGTTCTCCTGTATATGAATAGTTAAGGAAAATTTGTTCAAAAAATTGAATAAAATAATTTTTTATGAACTTCACGATAAAAATAAATAAATTTATAGAAGAAAATAAATACATTAATACATTAGTTTGTGCATCACCAGAGCACCTTCTCTTCTCATGTCCAGCATTTCATATGGATAGAAATCAGCTTAAGAAAGATTTAAAAGTACTGAAATTCAATGAAGAGACACTTTCTGAAATCTTAAAGGATCAAGATAAACTGTTGGCCTTATATGATTTCTCATCAAAGATTCTCTCTAAATTGTTCATTCAACTAAACCTCATAAAGAAGCAAGCTGAAGACCTTGTGCTTTAGATAAACTTTTACTGCTAATTTGTTTTCAATGTCAGGAAATGGGTGGCTGTATGCAAACATGTCAGATGTCCAGCTTTATTTTGTGGAGTGTGTTCTTTTTTATTTTTGTCATCAATTTGTGTTTTGTTTCCTGCTTTGAAGTGATTGAATGTCTTTGAGGGGATTTGGGTTGGGTTGGGAGGGGGTTTGGATATGGGAGTCTTGGTTGTGCCTTGTGAACGCTGAAAAGCGGCAATTAAAGTGTTCTGTTCATTCATTCATTCATTCATCAATCAAATGAGAGGAGCAGGTTTTGGGAAACACTGTTCTACAGAATTATCTGCTTGGGATCCAATAAGCAAAAACCCGGATGATGAAAAAAATTGAGATCTGAATGGTTAAGCTAGAATAAAATTGGATTGAAATGTGAATGAAATCCCATTGTTCAACCTGCCATGGCTGCAGATAATGTTTCATGAATTCCTTTATGTTCAGTCCAAGGTCAGATTTGAATGGACAGAAATTTATCCAGGACTACAGTATATAACCCTGGAAACCCCCTGTGCTGAATTGGGATCTTCTCCTTGTTGTCCGTAAACCGAGGTATAAACAAATGTTCAAGTTCAATAAAAAATATATGTTTCAAATATATTCAATCCACAATTATTCGTACAATCTCACAAACATAAAAATAGAGAGCTTTAAGAGAGT
>CAJPEX010006996.1:0-11009 GCA_905338405.1 Notodromas monacha | reverse complement strand
AATGAAGACAGATGAATCAGGGAAATCAAATTAATTGTGCGTTGAAAAAATCACACTGGTGGAACTGGTTTTTGTTAAGGAATTTATCACATAAATAAAAATTGTAATCTCCAATCATCTGTCAAACGGGAATTGCTTAGTGCTTGATTTGTCAACCGCATGATTTATTCCTCTCTATATTCAATTCAACTCTGATATCCATTTTTTTTCCAATGATGAATGGCTGAAAATTACGAAGAAAAGTTGACTTCAATGTTAAAAAGGCATTACAGAAGTTATAAAATTATGAAAACAATATTTTCACTTCCCTTCAGATGTTACACCACCAAAAATGAATTGCCCCCCTGACCAGGCAATCCTTGCCAAACCAGGCGAAAATTTTGGCACTACCTTCCTCAAGCGACCAAAGGCGAAAGGTGAGGGAATCTGCAAATTAATTCCCATCCCATTTTTGGCCTTTGAAGCCGTTGATCCAATCACATGTGTGAACGTATTCCAATTTCATGCTCCAATTCCTTCATTGATGGTTATTATTATGTATTTTGCGTTTGTGTGTGTCAGATAATTCCGAAGAAGACATCGTCGTTGTGTCGAAACCCGCTGACATTGAGCTTCAGACGGAATTTCGCATTGGAATCCACGTCATTCAGTTTCTTGCGGCTGATTCCAGTGGAAATACTGCGTCTTGCAACGTGACAATCACGGTTGAAGGTTAAAAAAAAGTTCTATAATTTATTTGATTTGTAAATCTTCTCAAACTTCGTCCACAAGTCACTTCAGACACCTTTCAACTCTTTCTATTGATATTTGACCATAATGACGTCATGAATTCTTAAATATACCGGCAAATTATCTTCGACCAAAAAGAAGTTCAGGTGCTGCTCTCATATAAATTTTTTTTTTACCAGAAAGAAGAGGAAGTACATTATTAGTGTACCTGGTCTTCATCCTGTGAAAAACTTCGCGTATCCCCAGCCTCTGCATGAGGACTTCATTCAAATATTTGCACAGAAATAAATGTCTTGAATAATCATAAATACAATTTACGCTTTAATAGAATTTGCTCCAGAGGTCTTTTTGCCCTCAGTCTGAATGGAGTTATTTTTTTCCTGAAGAAAAGTTTGAGGTTGCAACCCAATAACGCAACAGTATTTTTGATCGTGCTAAAATTAATGAAACATTTGTCGCTCATCTTTGCAGTGACACGTCTCTACAAGTCAATTGCCCATACATTCCAAATTCCGAAAAATTGACTACGCCTTCAGAAAAATCAGCTTTAATCTCTTGAAAAAAATCAATTTTTTTAAAATTCACAATCAAATCAAGAATATATTAACAGAAAATTTGAAAGAATCAGTTAAAAGTGTCGCCAAGATTTTTCGCCACACCGGTTTCATAACAAATCTGTAATTATGAAATGAAATTTCGGGCGGGAAAATTTGTTATTGGTTTATAATTGATCTTTTTGTTCTTCTTGCGAATCATTGATTGCGCCTCCTTTTTTCGTGGTTAAATGCTCAGACAAAGAACCACCAGTGGTTCAAAAGTGTCCCAGCAGTGACACCAACGTGGACGGGAAACCCGTGCTGCTCAGGGTGTCGCCGGAAGGAAAAGAAGTTCCGGTCGACTTCGACCCGCCGACTTTCTGGGATAATTCCCAGGCGGTTTTGCGAATCAAACAAAGTCACGCCCCCGGGGCAACTTTCAAACCCGGCCCAACCCTGGTTCAATTTGTAGCTGCCGACGACGCAGGCAACGAAGTGACGTGCGAATGGATTGTAGTCGTTCAATGTAAGTCCTATTTTATTTTTCCTACTCTACTGTATTGTAAAAAAAAGAACCATTCGTTTCTTGAAAGTTACGCCAAAAGTGTTTTCCTGTCAAATATGTTCGAACAGGGGTAATTATGTGCATGTAGAAAATTAAAATATAAATCGGCTTCCCGTATAAAAGCGGTTGAGGGAAAAAAACCTTGACGACTCCATTTGGGTACTTTAATAAAAATTGTGGAATATAAATAATATACTCCTCTGTTTTCGTGAAGAATTTACCATTTAAAAAATTAAAAATGTGAAGCATAAGCTTGAAATATTTCTGTGCAAAAGTTACAGGGTATCGAGCGAGTTGAACATTTTGTCGGGAGCAAATCTTGGCGAAATAATTGATTAGTTATTCTAACTTGATCCAACTCCTTCATGAGCTGAAAACGTGCAAAGTTAATTTAATTTTGTTCCCGAACGTGTTCTATTCATTTCTTGGAAGCAAAACTTTATGGTTATATCAGCAAGTGCCCCAACAAAAAAAACTTTCAACGAATGCAAAGCACAAAGACTGCGCCATTAATTTTGCCAGAGCAGAAAATATCGCTGGGTTAATTGTTTGCTTCCTCCAACTTGCTCCGCTATAGTCATTATAGTGGAAAATAAATCAGGAACTGCAATTAAACTAAGAATAAGCAGGCAATTCTAGTACTGGGACAACGAACACTTTCATTGCATCTAGGTTTCTGCTTTCTGCCCAACTCGTGTGCAAAATTTACGCAGAAACTTGCAGTATTTTTTCTGGGTACAATTCAACATCATTCGAAAAAAAAAGATTTATATGAGCAATAAGAGCAAATCATCTTTACACCAACTTTCAAGAAGAAAACTATATTATTACGTATTATGATTCGCTTCAGTGATTTTCTTGTTGCTTCGAACCCGTCGAAGAAGCAGTCAAATAAACGCTCCGAGCCATGAATATTCAAAATCGTGAGAAACAAAATGCCATTTACTGCGCGGTAAAGGGCGAATAAACAGCCAGAAAAATGCAAAGTGGATATATGTAGATAGAAATGAATCCATTCATCTTCGTAACAGAGCAGAAAAGTGCAAGAAATCTCGATATGTATGTGTAGTAATCTCGCAGAGAATTATTTCAATTTTGCAATTCCGGAAGCACGCCTTTATGCAACGCTTTTTTCTTGATTTTCAACAGCACATCCGTGTTATCCGCCGATTTCTGCAACGCCGAACATGACCCAGGTAAAATGCACTGAGGAAGACGCAAATGTCGTTTGCAAAGTAACCTGCAAAACGGGATATGCTTTTGTTGATGAACTTCCCGGCAAAACCCGGGAACTGGTTTGCTCAAAGAACGATACCCGAGGCTTGTGGAATGGTCGACAGGACCCACAGCTGTCAATTTGTGCAGGTTTGGCAAGACATCAATCACTGTATTCAAGATATATTTCAGTTTTCGCGTGGATTTCGAAAAAAGAACTTTCCCAGTTGAGGACTGCGTCGGATTTTCTCTTTAAATGCAGTAAAAATTTACCAATGCTTGTTTTTTATATTAATTTCTCAATCCAATTACGCTGTGTCTACCTTATTTACTTCGGAATTATTCTATCTTCAAAAATTAGCAAAACTCAGCTGAGCCGCATGAAACGTACTTTTGAAGTTACTCTTTGAAGTTTTTAATGAATGACTACTTTTCTGTAGAGAGTTTTGAAGCCCTCAGTGGATCTAGTGAAGGAACAATCGACATTGAGGTATCTGAAATGGAATCTATTTGCGAAGATGGTTTTCTTATGGAGCAGGTGAGAACATTATTCATTTTCATAACTGTTATTTTCGATTTGGCTTTTCAAAAGACCGCCGATTGTTCAATGACTTGGAATAATTTTTGAGGAATCAAGCAGAAACAAGTCTTATCTCCATGAAATAATTTTTTGGCTGAAAGAGTAAATTTGCGTAGTTGCGATTGTTCTGAGTGTCTCGATGTTAAGTTTCGAATCATGAAGGTTTTTCATTTTATCTGAAAAAAAGACATTGCTTGTACAGCACATTTTATCTCGAAACCAGAGAATAATGTTGTCATGTCAAACATTGTCACATCCTTGGAAACGGCTGCTTGCTTCCCTTTTCATTTTTCCCGGAAAATAAACCATGCATGCAAACCTATCACAGTTGGCAAACAGGGTCCAAGAAGAGATGAAGCCAGAAATAGACAAGCTGTGCCGACAAAATGGCCTGGAAACTTGCGATTTGCAAACACTCCACGCGGTTTGCGAACCCACGCCGCCAGGAAACGTGCAATTTGATGCACATTTTCAGCCGAGGAAATTGCTGTCGATCGAAGAATCGCCGGAAGACAATTTCATTTCTGAACGAATTTCCAACGAAAACTTGGACAAATCATCGACTCAATCTTTTGTCGATGCGGCAGTCGAGGACGTGAATGCTTTCTTGGTGTCTATTAATCAAATGGATTCGACCACGAATTCGCCGTTGACAAACGAGAAGGTGAGGATTTTTTTGCAATAAAATAAAGCAAATTTTTTGAACATTTTGTCCTTCGACGACTTTGAAAAGAGAATCATAAAATTAAAGTCATCTTTTTCATGAAAATTCAGAACATTGTCGTATATATTTGGGCAATCGCATGAGAGTCTAGTTTGTACAATCCAAACACGATCGAAAATGTTGGCTTGCCGAAATTTTTCTCGTCACAAGAAAAACACATTTTGCGCTGTTTTCCAAGTTACAACTAACTTGCGCAATAAACACACGTGACTTTGCAATTGTTTCCTATCTATTGTCAATAATTGAGACGAAACATTCCAACTGTACGTCCTCAATCCGCAAGACATGAAAAATTTGTAAAATTACGGTGCTAGAAGTACGTACATTCAATTTTAGCAAAGCATTCAGAAACCAGTAAATAAGCACATCAAAAGGACCTATTCCACACTTTTGAAGCATTGGCATCTTCTTCTTTTTTTTGTAACATGCGAATTTTATTGCAAAACCATTTTCGGCTCGGACAGGTGAATTTCAGCGAGGGATCGGAAGGTTCCGGAGAGACCAGCATCAGCTTCGCACATCCTGCTCAAATCCGCAGTGAAAATATGCTCGGAAACCCCGAGGAATCATCCCCGGGAAATCCATCAACGGAAACCGACCCGGGTGCATCTGGCGAGCATTTTCTGCTGACTTCCTCTCGCGAAAATGGGTCCCAAGAAAGCGATCAAACTCCGGGCGACGATTCCCTGGAGGGGTCTGGTTCTCTACCAGACCCAGTTTCCGGACGCGATGCACGTCTGCCATCCGAGGATGAAACGGAATCGTCAACAGGACACTGGGATAAGTCAAAAACCGAGGCGGAAGTTGACGATTCCGAGGCTGAAACTTCTCGACAGCACCAAGAAGCAGCGATTCTGGACCCGGAACTGGAATTGGATCAGGAAAACAATGACCTCATCTTCGAATCAGAAGACGATTCAATAACCAGCAGTTTGGACCCGTTGGCAAAATCCGGAAAAGAAAATAGTGACGAAATTGTCCAAAAATCCGATGAAGATGAGAGCAAAAAAAAGATAGATTCAACACAGACGGAAGTGTCAAAAACAATGGCAGAAATGAACGATTCTGTCGCTGAAATTTCTCGTCCTCAGCAGCAAGAAGCAGAAATTCTGGACCCGGAACCGGAATTGGATCCGGAAAACAATGACCTCAGCTTCGAATCAGAAGACGATTCAACTACCATTTTGGACCCGTCGAAAAAATCCGGAAACGAAATCATTGACGAAACTGACAATATACTTGAAGAAAACGAGAGAGAAGAAGAAATACATTCTACACGCGAGGAAGCGTCCAAAATGGAACCGGAAGTTGACGATCCTGTCCATGAAAATTCTCGACAACAGCAAGAAACAGCGATTCTGAACCCGAAACCGGAATTAGATCAAGAAAACAACGATCTTACTTCCGAATCAGAAGACGATTCGACCAGTTTGGACCCGTCGAAAAAATCCGGAAACGAAATCAGTGATGAAATCGCCGACACATCTGAAGAAGACGAGAGTGAAGAAGAAATAAATTCAGCAAACACGGAAGCGTCAGAAACGGAACCGGAACTTGACGAATTCCGGCCCACAACTTCTCAACCATCGCATCAAGAAATGTCTTTAACCGAAGCTGACAAAGATGAAGCATTTCTTGATTCAAAACAGGAAAACAATCACGATTTTGAAATTGATGATGACTCTTCTGGCTCGGGTCCATTACCAACATTCACAGAAGAAATCAATGATGAAATACCGGAAATGGATATAATAAGCAGGAAAGAAGACATTGACATGCCACACCCAGAAAATTCACAATTCGAGTCGGAAATTGACGAAGATTTGGCTACAACGTCTCAACCACCGCAAGAAATTTCACAAATCAACACTGACCAGCAAGAAACATTTTCAATCTCAGAAACGGAACTTGAACAGGAAAACAATCTGAATAAGTACGAATCCTCCGGCTCAGGTTCGTTGCCAAACCCCGGAAAAGAAGAAATTATCCCGGAAACTAAAGAAAATCAGATCGAAGAAAACTTGTATTCTCCAGCAAATCCCAACTTTGTGGTCGATTCTACAGATGAGCCAGAACAGTGGCAAGAAACGAAATCAAGCAAACAGAAAAACGTTTCTGCGCCGGAAGAACAGGAATCATCAAGTTTCGGACCGTTGCCAAATCCCGAAAAAGAAATCGATGACGAATTCATCCATACAACTGAAGGAAATGCCATCAAAACAAAGATTTCCTTTCAAACCTCGGAATTTGAGGAACCAGAAAATTCAAAAGAAACCACTGGAAATAAATCCACATATGAAAACAATCCCTCTTCTGCTGCTGCGGAAGAACAGAAATCATCTGGCTCAAAACCTGTGCACAATTTCGGACATGAAATCGATGACGACGCAAGAATTCCCTCAACAGAAGCAACTGAAAGCGAAGAAGAAGAAGAAGTTCATCTACCAAATTCAGAATCCATAGACTCAGATGAAGACACTGTTGCAGCAGAACTTGAGTCTTCCGGTTCCGGGCCATTAATTGACACAACCACCGTCAGAAATCTTGCCCACAATCACGACATGCCTCAATCCATGGAAAACCAAATCTCTGAAACATTTCCGACTACCACGTCATACACAAAACTTCCTGAATTACCCGAAGAAACACCCAGCACCAGCATCACTGAACAGCAACCAAGATTCCCTGCTGGAAATACTGTCATAGCATCAACGTCAACCCCTAGAAACCTCGAGTCTGACCTAGAAAATGCGACAGAAGGAATTCTGCGGGGTTTACCAGATTTACGCGACGACATTACGGTAAAACTCGAGTCGACAGCTGACACTGGTGCTGAAATGATTCCAGCCGTAACAACGTCACCGACAAAGGCACAATCTTCATTGACAACGAGTCCTGATTTGTTGGAATACGAAACGACAACGTCTCAAATAGAAACTGAGACTGAAAAAGTCCACATTCAAGAATCAACCCCGGAATCTGTCGAAATAGTTTTCTCAACCACTCCAGCACTCATCATCCCCGAACAATCAAACTTTGACCAACAGTTCGAAACAACGACTTATTCGCCAGAAGAAGACGTTTTCTCAGAAAGTGCAAGTGACGAATCAGGTCATGATGATGGAATGACCAACTCAAATTTCGATGATTTATCAGCGGAAAGTGAAGAAGATATCGATGAGTTGACCACAGTTGAGAAGTTTTCCGCAACACCTGCTCCAGCATTTGCGCCTAAGACGATCAGTTTGACCGTCAGAGTTAGTGGTTAGTGACTTGAGTTAGTTATTTATTGGATCTTTGTGCACTAACTAAGGGAACCCACTGAACTGGGATTTTTACTTCAGCATATGGGACATTTTCTTCGAATTTTCGTTTGAAAAAATTGATTAATTATCTGCACAAAAAAGTAATGTCAGCCTGCTTCCGCAACATATGGTATGGCAATGCATTCAAAATTGCAATGTTTTCAATCAACTGTTTTTTTAGAGGACTTATGCAGTAAATATTTGCCATATTTGAGTAAAAGTGAGCCAAAAACTTTCGAAAAAACTCCTCTTAATAGTTTCCATTGACAAACATTAGAGATTTCTGGCTCTTATTCGGTTGTTAAGAACCAAAATTATTTTGACCATTTTTTTCTTATGGAGGTTTTTTACAATTAATGTTGTGCACTTTATTATGCCACAAACTGTAGAAAAACTTGTCTCGTAATAATTTCAAGGGAAAAGTGCAGGTTTTAAGCGATGAAGACTAAAACTACCGATAAAAATAAGATTTTCCCGCTCAATTCTGTAATTACACAGTATATGGACTTTATTTGCAATCGAATTTTTATTTTTTCGGAGGTTTGTTCAGTGAATTTTGAAATATGAAGTAAACTTGTGTCGCAAACTTTCGAAGAAGTCAGTTTCAAGGGCGAAACAATAGAGATTTTTTTTGTGCTTGACTTCGGTAATTAATACTATCGAAGAAATTCCATTATATTATAGCAATATCAGCCGTTGGTTTTTTGCTGCATTTACATATAAAAAATCTCATGATTTCAAATATACCTCGAGAACTGTGAAGAATAACGACGAATGCAGAGTATATATAATGCAATATCGCAGGTTTATCTGACACTGCGAGGATTTTTCGAAGGATTTGAAATGCGGGCTTCGGGCCATTTTTCTAAATCATCACTTTTTTTTTCTTTTTAATATCATTTCTTCGTTGATATTTCCAGGAAAACTGACTGAGGATCCACCCTTTTCGGGATCTGCGGGGATTACTGTTCCCCAGTCGGAGCTTTTGGCGAAAATCGAGGACCAGCTCGGTTCTATGAAAATTGAGATTTTTGAAGGCACGGAAGTGTCATTCGCTGGCATGCGATTCAGCGATAAAATTTCGCTTCATTGTCCTGCAGGTTCCGTGCCTCGAAATGACGCCTGTGGTGAGCATTGCAAAAAAAAAAAAAGTTCTCATCACGTAATGCACGCTTTTTTGCTGGTTCACGCAACCGAATTCTTTTGCAATTTGTGCAACTAAGTGAACTACGAGCATTGCAGTGAATTGATTTCACGAAAATACGGAAAAAGCAGCATTAGGCTTAATTTTTAAAAGTTTACTTTTTTGCTTCGGAAATGTGCGGAACTTTCCAAAGAAAATGGCCACCAAAGTTCTTGAAATAGAATATTCAAATTCAGTTGAATTTAATAGAGGGAAGAAAAACCTGGTGTCGAAAATTTCAGAAAAGAGATACATTTCAGAGGCGAAATTTTGAGCCACCCCTTTCTATTACGATTCAAGCGAAATGCAATATACAGTCAGTTCCAAAATGGAATCACTTCCATAATGAAGAGTTTTTTTGAGTGACAAGATGGGCGTCTGGAAAATGCTTCATATTTTTCAGATTTTTCTTAACATTTTAAATCAATTTATGAAGTGTGCATTTCCGTTCATCGTATTCGTTTTCATGGGTAACTGCAGTCTTTCATGATAAATGTTTCAAACGGCAATTTGAAGCAATATTTCACAACATTCGCAAGTCCGATTGAGTTCGCAAAGAATAATTCTGGATTTGTCAAATTTTTTTCGCCAATAAGCTGTTTTGGCATTCCATATTTAAACCGACGTCGGTACGAGTTGAGGTACTGTTCTGTTCGTATTTAGCATGAGATGTACCTAATTTAATATCAATTTTTTCTTATTCGTTCCAAGTGAAATGTGGGCCAGGGAATTATTATAGTGTGCCGGACACGAAATGTGTGCCTTGCCCGGAAAATTCCTATCAACCGGAAGAAGGCCAACTGTCGTGTATTTCCTGTCCCATTGGACACCGAACCAAGTCCTCGGCATTGAAGACTAGCCTGTCATCTTGCAAAGGTACTCATTTCTTACTTCAGGGGGTTGGTGGAAGTTCCTGTCAGTGTTGAGTTTATGTTTTAAAAAAGGTTCGGTCTCGATTAAATGATCGCTTTTTTATGTTTGTGGACATTTAAAGTGCAATAAGTCGAATCCTGTTGGAGTTGCATTTCTGAGAAAGTTTCTATAGACCGGCGCCAATATCCAGTTATTGAAGATTTTAGGTTCTGTTTATACAAATTTGAGAAACATTCTAACTACAATGGAGTACGAAAATCAGCCGGATTCATTCTTGCCAAATTGAGTTGAAGAAATTGTGCCCAATAATTGGAGACAAATGTTGTTGTTGCGGAGAGAATGCAGTGAGAGAAACCCAGGAAAGGTTTTCCTATTCTTCACTTTGAAGAGTTTTAACCTTTGTGGAACAAAGTCAGGATATATTTGCAAAATTTTGTCCCCATGAGGGCTGCATCGAAATAGAAAAGATATGATTTTTGAACCAATGCCCAAGTCAAGAAAAAGTGAGACACTTTTATGTAATCCAGTAGGAAATTTAGGCTAAAAAAAAAATTCCTCACTGGCTGGCATTTTTTCATGCATTCCCAGCATAGGATTAAGATTGGGGATTTCTTGAGACAATGGGACTTTCTGTACCCAAATTTTTCCTGACTTTGGCCTTCCCAGCCTGGGGGCATTTCAGTGACCTTCAGTCAAACTAAAATGCCCCTCCCCCCCCCCTTCCAAATTCGCCTCAGATTCACAGAATGGCCAGGAACCCTCTGCCATCCAAAGGTTAATTTGATAAAGATGTAGTCTTTACAGAACCTGTGTTGTGAGGGATTACTGTTCCCCTTTATTCCTTCTTCATCTTGACATTTCATACCTACTGTGTTCAAATTTGGATTTTTACACAAACTTGGTATATATGTTCATAAATAGTGTTTTCAGGGTTTGATGTGAATTTTGGCATTTCTTTGCCATCAAATTACACAGTAGATCATTCTGAAAAAAAAAAAATTTAAACACATATTCAAGGTGTTCCATTACATAAGGTGTTCTTGGCAACAAATGTTTTTGATTTGTTCCACTGCATCTTTATTGTTTCTTCTTTTGTTGGGTTCTCTTGACCTTTGAATGGCAAAGGGTTCTTCTGTCGTGGGTCGACTAGATGTCGCCCAAAGCAAACGAGATCGCACCATGAAGAAACTAGATGTCGCTCATGGTCGCGCCACGTTGCTTAGAAGCAACTGGAGTTCTCTAGAACTCACAAGAAGAAAAAGTTATATAATATTAATATTCCATGAAGTTATGAAACCT
>CAJPEX010006995.1:0-11011 GCA_905338405.1 Notodromas monacha | reverse complement strand
TAGTGTTTGCTAATTTATGGGCAACTGGAGATTGTGATGTTCTTTCAGGCTTGCTGATGGAACATTGCTAATATTGCACTTAATAATATTTGTCTTGTATTGATGTGCTGTGTTCATCTCACTTCTGCTGACAAAGGAATGAAATACAGTGAGATCCCCAGATGCAGACATAATTCGTTCATCAAGAGTGTCCCTAAGTTGGATTGCCCCTAAGTCAAGTCTTGTTTTCCCATAGACTTATATCATACAATTTTTAATTGGTGTTTTGTGAAAGAAATATTCTTCAGAATTCCATGAAAAAAATTGTTTGCCACTAGAATTTGATTCAGTGAATATATTTTTAATCCAATAAGAACATTTGGAGCATTGAGTTGTTTATTAAATGTTTACTGTACATTGAAATGTTGGCATCTACTGTACAAAAATAACATTCAAGTCACAAAGAGTGAAGGAAGTCCCTCCATGCAATAGGTAATTTTTCTCAATTAGCTGAATGAATAGGAAAATAATGGAAGAACAGACAAAGAATTTTACTTGCTTAAATATTCGGGTTATAAATATCTGTTTCTTACATTCAAAGCTGAATAAAAGGCAATTTTTGTGATATTTATTGGCAATAATATCATGCAATTTCCTCATGTTGAGTCACTTTCTGCATTTCAGGCCTTTTTCATGCTTTTTTTTATTGAAAAACTATGTCAATTTGTCCTCATGTTGAGGTAGTGTCCACAAGTGGAAGTCTCACTGTAATTGAAAAGGTTAATTCTAGAAATGTTTTCATCATTGCACAATGGATGCAGAGAAAATAAAGAGTCTTCTTATTCTGCATTCTGGTTCTTTTGTGATTTCCCCATGTATATTGACACATTTCAATGCGCTGGATTTATGAAACTAAATTTCATACCAGTTTTCTCTTCGAATCACGATATGAATGAAAAATAAAATCATGGAAATACGAGATGAATGATAAAACCACCACGAAAGATGCTCTGCGTTTTTCGAAAGAGTCTATATAACAAAATTACAGTACTGCAAATTCAAAATGAGAAACGCTGGAACAGAAATGCTTTTATACCTCGAAATTTTTATTCGTAATCTTCAACACGACCATTTCTCCATTACAACACAGGTAATGAAAAATATAAAAGTTGAACGCAAAAGCGTTTAAATTTAATACAGTATTACATCATAGGTTCTCATGAATTCTTCTTCCTTATTTTCCGCTGAACTTAAAGTGTTCCCTTCAAGCTACGAAAAAAAAACATTTGGAGCAGGCGGTTTTTAGCGTTTTCAGTCGAAGTTTTCTTACAATCAAAAGTAAATACTGTAGGGTTACCGGTAATTTTAAAAAACTTTTCTCCATTCTTTTTTGTCGAAAGAAGTGCGTGGCGCGTCACGCTTCTATATCTTGAAATCTCGCCTGGAATAATATTGCAGACTTTCAATCTCGCGCATTAACGCGTGTCATGAAATTTTTATCCCCCTCGCGTGTCTGATGAAATTGAGGTTTATCGTCTGCCGGAAATATAGAGAAAGGACTTCACTGCTTCTGCAGGAATCAGACGAAGTACAAAGCAAAAGTCTTGCAAAAGGGCCATTGGAAAAGCCGAAGAATGCGGATCTTCTTGGTACCACAGCTTCGAAATTCGTATACTTAAATATCGACCATATTCGATAAAAATTCACTGGAGCTTAATTCAATCGTCTTTTTCCATTATTTCGGCACTGAATTAATTACTGCACTGCATTTCAGCATATGCCACTAATCTTTTCCTCGCCGAATTTGGCACTGAGAATTTGTGGTGCTCCAAATATCCGCCTTCGATTCGTATGCACGAATAAATACTGATTCTGAACAACGCGGCCTTTTGAACAAAATTTGAGACGCAGTTAAACAAAAAAAAAAACGACGTCTGCGTGGAATTTTAACACGCTTCCGTGCAAATACATCGATTCGCTGAATTTTTTGAAAAATATTTCACACAATGATTGAAGTAAAAATATTGAAGCACAGTTTCCTTCCACAGAGGAATCCATCGCCTCGTATCATGGCTAATTTCCGTCAAAAGTCCTATTTTGAATCTTTTCCACTCTATAATTTCAGCACAGATGAATCAGTATATAAATGCAGTACATAATTTTCTTTCGAAAGATTGTCGGGATCATCTTCACGCTCGTATTTTCTCAAGTATTTGTCCTAAAATTTCAAGAATACAGAAGAACACAATTTTTCATTTGCATATCCTTCTAACCCAGTTTTAATTCCAAGCTGATCATTAAAACGCGTACTGTGCTGTAAAATTTTAGTGAAACTAAATGTCTAAAAGAAGTTATCTAAACATTCTCAATCAGTCTCGTGTACTACATCAAAGATTTGCATAGGGCAACTGAAGTAGTCCGGAAGTAGAAATGTCAAGCTTGTAACATAAACGTGTCACAACGGAATCTATTGACTTCTTGCTTTTTGGGTCACTTGCATTTTTAAATACGCATAATATCAAAGGGAAAATAATCTCGTTATGACGATTAATCGAGTACAATTTAGTCATTTTTAGGTCCTTGCGTGTTTATATGTTTTACAATGATGAAATAGTTCCAGGATAAAGAATTTTTCGTCACAATAACGAAGCTCTTTTACTGATCCCAATGACATCGTTGTAATGATAATTTATTGTATGTGAAAAAGAACTGATATTTTTGAAAGAAAAAAAATTCCTCACGAAGCCGACGAAGGAAATCCCAAATAATCTGAATTCCACGTACATTTGAGAAAATATCGCAGAAGGGTTTCCGTAGAAGTTTTGCCGAACATTTCCTGCGTTGCGAATGGAAATGGAAACGGGGGGTGAAAACGCAGCTTTCAAGCTAATGAATTCTTTTGCCAGCTTCCTGGCAGATAGTTTTTTGCAGAATGCCTGCTATATTTTCCCTCTATCCTCCTATGTGCAGTATTTACCCCCTCCTAGCCTCTCGGAAAAGTGTGTCCCTGCAATCTCAGACAGCTGCTGTTCTCATCCCCCCCTCGGGCAGGGTGAAATAAGTTTAGCTTTTCGCCTCTGCGTTTTAGACTCCCCCAGACTGGGGAAGTGAGTCTGTGGCTCCTTGAGGGAAATCAGAATCCCCGGATGCAATAAAACGCTGGCCGCGTAGGAGAAAGAATAATTACGCAGGGTTTTATCAGGAGACCTTCTTCTTTTATTATTTTTTTCGGACATGACATGAGGAAGGAAGAGAAGAGGAGCAGGAAGGCATCAGGGGCTCCTTCTTTTTCTTTTATGCCGCGATGGGGAAGGAGACGCAAGAAGTTCTGCCAAAATCGTCTCTTTCCTGCAAAATAAAACGAAGCAAGCTAATCTTGAATTTTATTTTTTTCAGCGATTCTCATTTCTAGCCTGCACAAAAATCCGAAATAAAGATGTGTGGTCTCTGTCAAGGAAAGTTTAAAGTAATTGATTGATTGATCAATGAACAAGCTTCATTTTCCACTTTTCAGCATTCACAATAAGGTTCAAATAATGCTCCCACATCCTACCACCTCCCCTCTCCACCCACATCCATCCAAACTCATTCCATCACATCAAAATGTAAAATAGAAGAAATAAGCATTATATGGGTATTTAAAGAAAATAAAATGAATCAAAGAATGTACAAATGCACAACTGATCTAAATGTACCCCCCCCCCCCCAGATAACACCAATAAAATATCAGTACTAAAATTACAGCAAATGACAATTACAGAGCAAAAATTAAAGCACAAGGTGTTCAGATAAGTGTTAGTTGAGTGAACAATTTGGAGAGAATCTTTGTGAAGAAAT
Organism: Notodromas monacha; assembly: GCA_905338405.1. NCBI lineage: Eukaryota > Metazoa > Arthropoda > Ostracoda > Podocopida > Cyprididae > Notodromas > Notodromas monacha. The sequence continues at coordinate 7,195 of CAJPEX010006995.1, read as the reverse complement.
TGTGTAAAGCCGACAGTTTATCTTGGTTTTCTAAGATTTTGAATGAATTCCAAGAAAAAAATGGAAAAATTCCCAGCATAAAGAAGTACAAGAGAAAGAAAACACTTTCCTCAGTTGGTTGCCTGTCCACTCCTGTCCTATGTCATTTAGGGCTGAAGTTCATTCTTCAAATATACAGTATCTATTAAGCTCAAGTAAATCATAATAAGGCAAATATTCAAAATCTAACTTTTAAAAATTCAAATTATGACGTGCACACTTCTTGAGCTTACTTTTTGCGGAAAGAGTTGCAGTTGCACCTAAAATTGAGTATAAATACTGTATTTCAAACAATCTAATTTTCCAATGTCCAAGTGATGCATATAATTTTTTGGGTGCAAAACAGCTTCCTGATTTTCGCACCCATTTCAGAAGGAATTCTTATTGATTATTGAAAACCGTTCTTACGCTGAAATATTCTGGACAATTTTGGAAGCATTTTTTCGGGTTTCTAATGATAAAGATTAAAGCTCCCGGACACGAAAATGTTGGGGCTTTTATTTTTCGAACTGGAACTTTTCCCCGCTGAACCCTATTATATTGGAGAAAATCACTGGAGAAGGTTTGGCCAATGGAACCACTTATTTGCACGAAATCACGCATGCATTGAAGAGTTATATGTCGAAGTTGAATGCTGTTCTTTCATCCCCCTATTGGATAAAGAAAAACACAAAATACATTGGAGAACAGAAAATATTCACGATTTAAAAAATTATCCGATAAAATTAAAACTGTCCTACTTGCGCTTGAATTACTGCATGAAATTTAAAAATTTCGTTGTGTGCGTGGAAATCAGACACTAGCCTCGTAGATTTCCGTGCTCCGGATCATAGGAACTACTAGAGCTTGTGGTTTGTTCGTCATCCAGTTTGGAAATTTTTCATCATACATAAAATGATTGGAAGAATCGCATTTCTTATTTCAGACTTGAATTGCATATTGAAATGCAGAGGATTGAGTGAACCCCTTTTAGCTTTCTTTCCGAAAATAATCCAACTTCTGCTAGGAATATTTTGTCTAGTGTTTTTATGACCAAAATACTGTAATGGCTGGGATTTGACTATTCATTTGTTGCATCGCTCGAGAATGATGGGACCAAGAGCAAAACTGCAGTCACATTTCACATCAAAGCTCCTCATCCTAAACAATAATAAAACGTGGTGTCCAGGTCATTGTCAGGAAGTGGCGGAAGGACTTTGAAACTCCGACAGGCATCAGAATACTCGTTGTAAGCAGTGAACCGGAACACATCAGAATTTATTGCGTCCCTTATCATATAAAAATTTTAAAAAAAATGCGAAAGGAAGAGAATCACGCATGGCTGCAATTTTATCCCTCACTCACGCAAGCATGCTCTGCCGTTTACTCTAAAACAAATTAATCATGAGCAATTTTCGCGTTTTACTCATGTGAGCAAGTATAATCATGTGAGTATTCGCAATGTTTTCATTCTCTTCTAAAACCGGAAGCACTGCAATCTTAGAAGACCAGGGAATATTGTTAGCTCTACTGTATATGATTCATCCTCAAATATTATTTTTTAAATTTTTTCAATCAACGCTGTCAATCATCTGGGAGCAGGCTGAATACCTTGTGCTTTGAATTGTGGCAAACTAATTATTGAGTGTTATACCTTTTGTTGGGGGAAAATGTGCCAATAAAGTATTCATGCAATATTTGTATGCGCTGTGATATACAGTATTTTCATTTTGAATATACAGTATGTCTGTGGGATGGGACAAAAGGCAAACAAAGCATATATCAAACACTCAATAGCTGGAAGTAATTTAGGATAATTGCCTATGACTGTGGAGCAGTATGTAAAGGGAAGAACACACATGCATTCAGATGATTCTGTACATTCAATCTCTCTGCATTGGCAAATAAAGCATTATTGAATGGTGTGATTGAACTTCAAAAAATTCCCAAACTTGGCTACTTTGGTTCACTCTACATATATACCAATGGTCTTGTTATCAGCTGATCTGATTTGCTTTAACTATTGTTATCAGCTGGTCTGAATTGCTCTAACTTCTTGCCCCTTGCCCTGCTCATTAATGTGGGACAGCTGCGCATGCAAGTGCAACCTTGTTTCCATTTCTCTGGCTTATTGAAGAATTGCCTCCTGCAGTCCAGCACTGTATAATTTACTGTTGGTGAAACACTGTTGCAGAATATTTTTTCATATTTCCCTTCTTTTGTTTGGCTTGATGCTAGTGTCTGAGCAATGACCTATTACTGTCTGGTTTTCTGTAGTTGATAAAAGGCTGCGCAAAACCATATTATCCTCAGTGGTAAAATCCCTCTGAAAAGGAGCAGAGTCAATTGTAGGAGCATTAGTACGTGTATGTTGGAATTGTAGTAAACACTTGTAAAGCAAAATTACTCATGTTTCATTTACTTGAAATTACCTAAATACTTCAAGTACTGTACTTGGTCTGGGACACGCCTGGTAAAAAGGGAGCAAAAATCCAAATAAATACAGTTGACCTGCTTCTGATTATCCTCTTAAAGGTTGATGGCACCCACGGATTTAGCCTGTGAATCATAAAATCTAGAGTGCTTCACAACAACAGTCCACAGACTGGCGCTGGTCTGCAGAAGTTTTTTGCCAGTCCCCAGGAAATTTTCTTCAGCAAAATAATTTATCAAAGGTAGTAATAAAGTCTGTTATCTTCATCTGAAATTTTGGAAAGACTTGGCAGTTGAAATTTTCTCATGAAAAAATGCTCATTTCTCCTTGTAACTCTTTAGAAAAGTATTTAATCTGTTGAATTATATTATTCAAAATATTCAATCTTTGAAGCCTCTCCTGAAGCCCAGCATTCTGATTTTGTGAAGACATTCTTCTATATAGCTGCTTCACAGCTCTTAACTTAATTTTTGCAATACAAGTTTTGGTTGGAGGACTTTTTGGCATGTACTCATTTTCAAAAATTCCGCCGGTCTGCAATGTTATGGTAATTTTCCAGTTTGCAGATACAAAAACGTTTAGGAAACCGGCTCTCAATATATAATACTGCATATGCAAGTCTAAAATTAAACTGCGCGTGTCTCCATATGCATCTAAAAGAGCAGCATTTCGTCATTCTTTCATGTCAGCTATAGTTTCTGAGTAACCCTGGTTATGTTTATAAATATCAAACACCACTGCACCAGCGGTACCTCTTCTTGTAACATAATGTCTCCCCCAACATATGAGCCCCCCACGACGTTCGTTCACATTCATTCCCTTGCTTGGGACCCAATATACACGTGTATTTAAGGCGCTTGCACACGTAAGGGGGGTGTCAGTATACCAGAGTGTGGTGCTGTCCTGGGTCGGAACTCGGAAGTCCCCCCTTCACCATGGAGTGCAGCAAACCCCTGTTTTCATCCAGAGACACGCCAAAAGGAAGACCTATACTGTGTATATACCCATTGAACGAGCCGAAACAGCTCTATTTTCAGACACCGGCGTAAAAATAACGCCTATATGCCAAAAAATAAATAATCTGCGCATATCTTTCACCGCACGTATACCATATATCCGATAATTTATGCAGTGTATATTATCAACGATTGACGTTGTGTTGGATTTTTTTGGAATTCTCGAGCAAAATATTTCGGACCTGATCTGAAGGTGACGCAGAGAAGATTCCGCAAAACAGTATTTGCGGCATCCAAGAATATTTCTTTAAAAATACTGTACTTGTATTGGTATTTATTGTTTCCTCTCATTTCACGTCGCCAAAATCAGACATTCCCCCCTATACATTGTATTGTGATGTGCAAATCCTTGGTCCATTTCTCGCACAAGAAGGAAGGAAGGGTCTTTCTTGGTTGTTGTTCGGGAAATTCAACATTTACACTCTTACATGTGCTTTTCGTGCAAATCCCTGAAGTGCTCTGCTCTGAAGCTTGTGGGTGCTATTCTGAGTGCACCTGTTGAACCACGGGGCTGCTTTTTCCTTTCTTCAGTACGTACGTGTCATTCGAGCTTTTGCTTGCATCTCCTGGTAATAGTGCTGTCAATAAATATGACAGAAAGTCTGTGTTTCCTTATTTTCGTGATTGTTTTTTTTTTCGTATTGGGTGGCAGTTCAATTTGATGCCAAGAACCAATGAGCGCTCAGGAAAACGCCAGATTTATCGCGGATCGATAAAATTTTCGATTTCCTTCTGAAATCCTCTGTTCAAAGTGTGAAAACTGATTTCAGCGAATTAGTTTAGACGAATTATTTTCAAAAAAAAATGATTCGAACGCATTATTGTCTCTGGAATCATCTTCAAGATTTAAGTGAATCGTATTCAGAAACTAATGCATTCAAAAAAGCCAGGAATCGACTCAAATGACCGAAAATTCGCGGTGAAGATGAAACATTGACAACTAAAGCAGACCACACTGAAATTTAACGCAGTTTTGTGTGTGTAAGAAATCACTCCCTTTATTCGGCTTGGAAGAATTGGAATATTGGCAATTAATGCTTGAGCAATTGCTTCAATTTCTTTATTGATAGTGCTTGACAAGCTATAGGTCTGAATCATCATTTTCGCATCCACAATGAAAACCTGAGTTTTATTGATTGATTCAACTGAGATTGTCTCAGAAGATCAAAAGAACTTGAACATAGAAATGCTGTACAGCAAAATCGTCAGAAATCATTGGATTCTGAAAGTTCATTAAGATTTCCTATACTGTATCTCTTTTAATATTGCTGATATAACGCAAAAAGGTTACAGTAGATCGTTTTTGCGTTGTACTGTATCAGCAATTTGAAGAGCTCTATTAATTTATTATATAAGTAAATAATCTGCTAGAAATTAAAAAATAAAACTTGAAGCAAAGTTATTTTTTTGAAGAAGCGTGCCGAAGACATGAGAAAAATATTTGCTTGAGCTTTAATTAGAGCAGTGACTGTTAATTATCTTCAAAATGTGCCAGTACAGCATAAGGGTAAAAAACAAATTCGTCCTACCAATAATGGAAGGCCACTACAAAATTTCATGCTTCCGTATCGAACATTCCAATTGCATGAAAAAAGAGGAAAATAAATCAAAGTCTTGATTATAACAGAGTTTGAAAATGATGAGGTCGAATCCATTTTTTCTCCTCTTCTTAACACGAATATCGTGTCATTAACGTGGACTGTGATACCCGCAATTTTGTTGCAGCGACACGCGAAGTCGCATAACTGTTCATGGGACTCGGTTTTTGTGAAACACTTTCTGCAAAATTACCAGCAAAAACAGCAAACAAAAAAAGAACTCGCAGTCGCCATTGCTTGACTCAAGTTGAAAAAATAAAAGCCGTTTTCGTACCACACGCTCATTCTCTTGTGAGAAACGGGAGATGTTGCGAAGAAGGTCGGATATGTCACTGTTGCGCCAGTAGAAATTTATACTGTACTGAGATTTATGAATTACATTTCATAAATGAATCTTGACCATCCCCGTTGGCTCCTTCTACTCGTATATTCCCACTCTCCTTTGCGCAGAAAATACACTTATTACACCCTTTACTCAATCAGCGCTGAATACAGTTACGATTGGAAGGTCTCACAAATCGCATGAAACGAATTAAGGCTAACGAGATTTGTTTGATAAATCTGCAAGTGCACTCAGACCGTTTCCCGAGTATTTTTGGATTGATGCACGAAACTTTGCTGATGAAGTAACCCCTCATAAAAGATATCCAGCGTTGAAACATTTCAAATTGTCATAGATCTAATTGTTCCAAATGTCAAATGCCATCCACAATCCAACAAAAATTTGAAAACTCAAATAGGCACCTGCCCATTCCATTTATCTTTGATAAATAAAACAAGCCCAGCAACAAGCTTCAAGTTTCCGTGAAAGCTGTCCAATAAAAAAAGAACAAAAACACAAAGATGACATCATTTACTTCATGGGAAAGTTTTAGCTAGATATAATTTAAACATCCACTGGTTATTTCGGTTGTTTCCTAGAAGAATAAGATTTGTATTTCATTTTGTACTGGATTTTCACATTATACTGTATTTTAGTCTTTTGATAAACCACCAACCCCCTTTAAACCATCAACCGCGTTAAACCCCCACTAGCCTCATGAATGAATGGTGGTGGCTTATTTAAATTTCGCTGTAGTTTTTAGAGATGCAGTACAATTATTCAAGTGCATGTACACTAAAGCAAATGCATGAGCAGCCATCCGTGAATGGATGAGTGAGTCAGTTCAGAATTCGGCGCGAGGCGCTGTATTTTTTTTTAAAACTACAGTACTGTACTGTACTATACTGAATCTCCATGAGGTTATACAATATACGCAGTCTTAGTCTACTGAGGGATTTTAACTCACCAATAAGCAAACCAGTTGAGGTGAGAGTAATGGGAAGGGAAGGGAAGCACGGCTTCAGAATCGGATCGCTGGATGCATGCCACGCTGATCCGGCTGAATACCCGCCAGGTTATTCAGCCTTTTGCGTCACGGGGGACGACGAATAGAAACTTGGTACGTTTTATTTCACACTCATTATAAAATTTAAAGCAAGTGGAACCGGACGCATCCCGACCGGATTTCCGATTCTGCACCGGCTCCGACGAAATCTCGCTCACGCTTCCCTGCACGCGCTGCGGTTCACGCCTCTTTTGACGCGGGGGATGGGATTTAGTATGAAGTGACTTAGTGAGTGCACAAAATGGGCAGTTGTTTTCAACCGAATGCGAGATGCTGGATCTAATATAGCCGTGTTCCCCAACCCGTGGTCCGCGGACCCGCGCCGGTCCGCAGAAATTTTTTGCAGGTCCGCAGGAAATTTTCTGCTGCACAATAAATTAACAACAGTGGCAATAAACTCTTAATTTTTAATTGAAATGTTGATAAGACTACAGCAGTTGAAAATATCTGATGAAAAAGTTCAAGTTAGCTTTTCTCCTAACAAAACTTCAAACAAATTTTCACCTGCTGAAATAATTATTTTTCTTTCCTCCAAAGAAACCTTTCTACAAGCCCACCTTTCCATTTTTTGGTACTTTCCTGTTATCTCAGAACCCATTTTTCTTTGTCTTGTGAATTCAGTATTTGTTAGGTTAGGTTAGGTCAGGTTATGTTAATTGAAAGATATTTTTAACTAACATAAACTGATCTAACATAACTTCACCTAACTGCCTCCCAAAATCAGTTTCTGCTTTCTTTGGG
>CAJPEX010006992.1:0-11030 GCA_905338405.1 Notodromas monacha | reverse complement strand
AAGAAACTTTGGGGCAGACAGGAAAATATCAGGAAACAGCGCGAATACTGTACTCTCGTCGATCTCGGACGAAGATCTCAGGGAAGTGAATATAAACCGAGAAATTTAGCAAAGCAATTTTGGGCTTCATTATAGAAAGAGATCGAATAAAAATTCGATTCCTTCGTGAAAACAAGACGCTGTGTCTCAAACAATTACGAGGCTCGGGATATACTGTATTCTTTACCCGCGAAAGATTAATTAAATCGATCGCAATGCAAGTGCGTGGGCAGCTTTTAAGCAAACCAGCATTCTAATTTTGCCAAGTTAGAAGAGAGATACTGTATTTTACATGAAAAAGCATGATAGAAATCTACGAGTACCTTGTATTCAGAAAGGAGCGGACATAACTGCTCTTCCGCTTCTCAAAATCAGAGATACAGAAATATGCATGATAAGTTTCGTGGAGTCCTCAGATCCAACAGCAAATCGTACTCAAAAAGCACCAAATGTAATTTCACAGTCGCGAATTCACACAATACGGAAATGAAGTTCCCTATGTACAGTATGAACTATAAAGTATACACAGTCAAGTCATTTTTGGAAACGCAGTCAAGTCGCGTAAACAATTTAGCAGCGCGCCACTTCATCAACGCAATTACAGTATGTCGGTTCCTGTAAATGCTTCAGAAGGAAAGCATTCCATGTGGGTTGTGCAAGGTTGTCGCACGCCACTTCTGAATTAGGGATCCTTCAAGCAGCAGCAGCTGAAGTCCTGCTGAGAAAGTCGTACCGACTTCTCGCGTCATCGCCGGACTCTCTCTTCAATCGAACATTCGTGATTCTATGGTTGGACGGAAGAGCTGCGCGTAAGCGTTGATGCAAAATATCAAAGAGCCTATAAAAAAAAGTAATCACTCAGGTCTGATCTATAGTACTTGGCGCTAATATGGCGTGAGGAAGAAGGGGTGATTTGAACCGTTTGAACTACACTGATCATGAAGGAAATTTATTGAAAATAATTAAACACGTGCTGTCCAGCATATTGAAATATGCAACAACACTACGCGCTGTATGTTTAGAACGGGAGGGTAAGTCGAAGAAGTACATAATACTGTACGTTACATGCTGCTGACTTCACGCACAATGAGTAGCTCAAATACAGTACCGTCCGTCGTATAAGTCCAAGAAAGTTTTTGAACGGGTAGCGACATCTCTGTCAACATGCTTAGATCATGTTCAATTCTGCTCTCCCCACCCATTCTGAAGCTAAGCCTGGAATCCAGTTGGGCTGTGGAGCGTGTAACCCAAATAGATGTGTGACACATGTGAAAGGAGCTCGAAGTTTTTGGTTCAAAGTTGGTGCTGCATCATGTTGTGGAGCAATTATTCGGAGGCAGGGAAAGAGATGAGAACAATCATGATTGTGACTGTCAGCGTAGGTTTTCCAGGATTATTTTATGTGATTTTTATGAAGTACAGCACTCGAAATAACTCCCGATTGTAGGATCTTTAGCAAAAGTGTGAACGATTGTGAAAGTGATGATGTGTACCCAATTTGTTCTATTATGACGTGAAGAGATGCCATATCCACAGGTTTCTCCAGATGTTATTTCATGCACGGATGAATTTTTTTCGGCTGCTTTGTATTCCTGAGAAGATAATTCCGCGATCATTTCGGAAATTTAATATCCGTGCTAATGTAAGCACGAAGCTCATCACATTCGATGCAACGAATACCCTCCTGCATTTCCGTGAGCCTGTGGGAATGCAATACTCCTTAATAGCTGCTCATTATGGAGTATCGTTGGACTCGAATATAGTTAACTCGAACTTCGTTGCCGCGTTCAAATTTTTCAATGAAACACTGCCAAATTTTGGATTAAATTCTTCTGTCGGAAATTGGGAAGCGTGGTGGACGCACGTTGTGAAGACGACGCTCCGGAAGTCTGGAGCTGAATGTGAGGAAAAGGTCTTGAGTCTCATTGCGGACGAATTACTTCAGTATTATTCGACAGAAAAACCATGGGTAGTTCAGCAGGGCACAGAATCTTTTTTCTTGAAGGTAAGGCTTTTATTAGTATGGGCAACGATAGAAGCAGTTTCCTAATTTAATGTCTTTCAGATCCGAGGGAGTGGGATTGTTGTTGGTTGTATTTCGAACTTCGACCCACGGTTAGTTCTAATCTTGAACAGATTAGGGCTACGAAGCTTGTTTGATTTTATTTTAACGTCGTACGAAGTTGGGGAAACAAAACCCCATCCGAGGATTTTTTCGGAGGCTTTACGAGCATCTGGAATTTATGCCCTCGAAGCGGGAAATGCGATGCATGTAGGGGACAACGTTAACCTCGACTATCATGGAGCGAAGGACGCTGGTTGGGATGCCGTTCTTTTTCGGAAGCCTGATCAACCAAGGACCAAGTCCATGGCTTCCATACCTAAAGAAGACATTGTAACGACCTTCGATCAACTATTCGACCGTATCCGTTGATTTTACTGATTGTGCGTTTTATTACATTTTTATTGGAGTTATCAGAAGACGGGGATTTTTCGTTTCAGCCAAGATTTTGCGCCTTTGAAGTTTTCCCTATTCAGTTTATTAGCAGTGGATCTATCTCCAGATTTTAACGAAACAATTAGGTTCTTGACGATTGTGGTAGGATCAGTCAAAATGCTCTCTTTCGCGAAGATCGTCGACGTTGTTGTCATACTCCGGACACTGTCGTGATCTTCGTTGCTTCTGAAGCGTGTGCATTCCTTCGTACACTGAGAATATCGTATGTAAGATTTTGCTTTTTCTAGATTCTCAAAATTTGCTCGGAAAACCGTGTTTCCGGAGTAAGAACTAGTTCTTTCACTGTGTGTGCGACGGAAATAGCAATGCAGAGAAGTGAAGGTCTTGTTCAAAGGAGAAACGTGATAAAGGAAAATGCTCTCTCTCCTGAAGCTGGCGACGATCAGGACGTTGTTTCAGATGAACGAGATGACGGTGATTCGAAGGAAACACGTCTGACGCTGATGGAAGAAGTCTTGCTTTTGGGTTTGAAGGATAAAGAGGTACGGTCAAACTGAAATTAAGTTTGCAAAAGTTGTCGAACCCATGTTAGAAGATTGACACCCTGAGGAAAATCGATGTTAAGAGGAGCGCCTACGGGAAATGTGACTGGGTAAAAATACGAGAGACCACCTATTTTATAGATCGGATGTGTGTTTCCTCTGGTGTCCATTTTCGTTTGTCTACTATCACACGATTTTCAAATCAGGAATGGTCTGTACGGAATGTTTGCTTGTAAGTTGCGATTGATCGAATATTCAGCAATATGTAGTCAAATCATGTGATACTGTACTAGAGAGGACAAATGTTTTGAAGGAAGCCAAGTGTGATCTAGTCGAACGATTGATTCTTGATCCTTTCGTCCGGGCGCCTTTTTCTGCTTATTTTTCAGATGCATCATCATGTCTATTTTTTTTCTCATAGGGATATACGTCTTTCTGGAACGACTGTATTTCATCGGGACTTCGTGGCTGCATCTTGATCGAGCTCAGCCTTCGCGGAAGAATTGAACTTGAAAAGGCAGGGCTGCGCCGTCGAAGTCTTCTGAACAGAAAAATCATAGTCAAGAATGAAGCTCTCACTGGGGACGTTCTCCTTGACGAGGCCTTGAAACACATGAAAGACACATCCCCTCCAGAAACGATTCAAACTTGGATTGAGTACTTGAGCGGTGAAACTTGGAATCCGTTGAAGCTTCGATTCCAATTGAGAAATGTTCGTGAACGGCTTGCGAAAAATTTGGTGGAAAAGGGTGTCTGCTCTACGGAGAAGCAGAATTTCCTGCTGTTCGATATGACCACTCATCCGCTCCAGGATAATAGCATGAAGACGCGTCTGGTAAAGAAGGTGAGAATCTCGAGTCTTGCTGTCTTACAACTTTATATGAAGTGAGCATCATTAAGACAAAATGTACAGTGGAAAAGTAGGATTTGAATACAGGTGCGATCACATTTTTATATGCGCCTTTCTCTTTTTTTATTAACGTATACAATACAATAGCGTTCGTTTAAGCCAGCCTAGAATATTTTTCCTGCTGATTTTGAAATTATCCACTGGTCCAGAAAACGTGTAAAATTTTCAGAGGGAAAAAGACGAGACCGATGATTTACTCATTAGCGAGTGGCCGTCATATAGGACGTAGGTAACCTCAGAACAGTGTGGCCATGTTAGGCTGCAACTCTTCAGCCTCCAGCATGCTTATTGATTATGTGGTGCCTTATGTACTATTGTGAGATTTGTAAAAAAAAATACCGAAAGAAATGCTTGCAAATCTGAGCACGGCATAAGAACCATCCATTTTTACTGCATCCAAGATGCAGCACAGTGTTTCCTTCTGCTTTTCAAATGGGTTTGATAATTTTTAACAAGTTAAGCACCAGTAACCCTGATGCCGACAATGTTCATAAATACGTTCATAAAAGCGTACTTTAATCAAGGCATTGTGTTGATCGGAATTCAAGTAGCCTCAAAATTGGAGACGTCTTCAAATGCTAATCAAGTAATTTAATTATAATTATATGACACACCCCTATTTTCAAAGATTGTTTTTAAAGAAAAATAAAGCCTTTGATAACGAAGGGAAACAATTGGGTATGTGACTCGTTATCTCACATTAGCATCTACCTCTGAGTTTTACGACTGCTCCAAAATTGTATCCTTTTTTCCAGGTGCAAGAGTCCGTACTGAGCAAGTGGATCAATGACCCCCATCGTATGGATCGGCGTTTACTGAGCCTGATTTTTCTTGCTCATGCGAGCGACGTTTTGGAAAATGCTTTCGCTCCTTTAAACGATGACGACTACGAAGTCGCGATGAAACGCGTCAGGGAACTTGTGGACGCTGACCCAGATGTCGAAGCTGCGAAGCCGGGCACAAATGAATTGATGTGGGGAGTCTTTGCTGCGTTTTTGAAATGAAAACGGATGTCAGCTCCTTGGCGTACCTATATCCTTTTGTATGCACAAGAGGGAGGTGCGCTTAAAAAACCATCAAGTAACCATGAAAACTAGCGTCTCGATTAAGAACAACTTTTCTCTCGATCCGTCTTGCTTCGATTTTATTTTTTATTTTGAAAATTTCCCTTCAATTTCGCATCGATTGCAAAACTTCGATTTTGCAGCAATTTCAACTTGATCGAGGATACCATAGTTCGAATTTTTTTCCATACTTTGCTATGCTCTTGTACATGATCGCTGGCTCCAACTCTTGAAGGAAAAGTAGAACGTTGACCAAAAATTATTTTAATACTGTATGCTACCGAAAGCTAGATAAGGAGCGCAAGTGATGTGTTTTCTGTGAACTATGTGTATCTGCGTCATTAGATGTCGTACAGTACATCAGTTTGTGGTTATGACGTGTTTCCAAATCTTCCGAAGTTTCTGACTTTCCCGTTTTACATGCCTTAATGAGGGCTCTTAAGCTCGCGAAAGGAATAGTTGGAATAATGATTGGATTTTTGCGCCGTACACAAAGATCGGTTGAGGTTATACTGAACGTGTGAATTGTTATTTTGAGGTTCACGTGTGCACGTGTGATGTGCTTCGCGTGCTGGCAGCACTCGTTATTCTGGAATACAGTACATTTACGTTGAATATTCGAGTTTCGTTGTACAGCGCGCAAATTTTATTGTATTATTTTGCCTAGTGACTGCATCTGTGAGTGCTCAGGGTGCAACATTCCAGTTCCACGATATGCGCGATGAATTAATCAATTTCTTTTATGGTTATGCCTATTCAAGTCCGAGGATGCTTTCACGGCTCTGAAGTTTTGTCGCTCTCGCAATTTTTTTTTTTGAAAGTTCTCTCGACGTCGGTTGTAGGTTTGAAATGAAGATTATGAATTGCACGTATCATTTGGAGTGCGTTATATCCTTCTTTCGGATAATGTCAAGTACTTCGCCGAGTTGAATTTTATATTTCCTTGGTCCCAGATGCCGGAGGCTGACCAGAATAATCGTAACCGCTCGGGTCTCGGGAACTCCCGATTTGAAATAAATTTTCGTCGCTTGCTCAAGGTGTGTGAAGCTCACACAGCGAAGTTCGTGAAAGCGATCGAAATTAATTCCGAAGAAGCCGACGTATTTCCGTCATGGAGACTGAGCAAGGTGGGCGTAATTAATCCTTGCAGTTGTGGTTTCTTTTCACGATATTTTGCTTTTTTCAGTATATTGGTACGCTTGAAGGGTTGCTGGAAGAAATGAAGAAAGGCGCATCGTGAGTATCCGATGTACAGATAACTATCTGAGCAATTTACATGGTACCACAAAAGTATCAGTACTGTATGTCATCAGGAGCTTTGAATGGAGCCCGGAAAATAAGTTTCTATTCAAGCTTTACATAAGAATCTCAATATTGAACCAATGTTTGTTCAGTACTTCGAAAGAAAGGCCAGAACATTGGAGAGGAAAGATTTGCCTGGAGTGTAGAGAATGTTACGGTTAATCAAAAATGAAGTCTGGATCTGATAGAAGACAATTTTTAGCAAATAAAGAGAGTTTTGCCGTAAATCTTATTGATCCTAATGCTGCTCTAGAGGATTCTCACTCTTGCCTGAAGAAATTTGAGTGCCTAAAGGACATGGTAATAACCCAAGAGAGCTCTACATTGTTGACAGCGTGGATGCCGACGTTCTCAAGGAAAATGAGAAAAAAGTCAAGTACCTAAGGAGCGTGTGTCCTGTTTACGTCGGAGCTTTTTCATCAGCGTCTGCATGCGACGACGACGACCATTCGCCGAAAAAGCTATCCCCGTTGACCGATTCGTCCCTGGTGATGTCTTCTGGGCACTTTTCTCCGCGCGGAGTGCAACAAGCGCCGGATACCCCTACTGGTCGAGTGATTGAAAGCACGTTACGGGCGACGTTGGAGGAGAGTGCGAGACGAGAGCTGATAGGAGATCCGTTCCCGGAAACTGGGCTACGAAATCGCCACAACGCCGGGATGTCGAATGATGTGGACGCCATTCTGAGTGCGCATCAAGCGGAACAAGATCGTGTGGCCGAAGAGATGCTTCATTTGGCGCAAAGCTTGAAAGAACAGTCTCAGGCGGCGAAAGCTATCATCTGCAAGGATAAAGATGTGTGTCTTAATCATCCTACTTTTATTTATTTTTGTATTACTTTTGAAGTCGTTCAAAGTTGTTGTTTATTTTAACGACTCATTTATGCGGCTGAAGACCGACTGATGTGAGCATCCCTTGCAGGCGGAAAACAGGAGACCCTTTTTTTGTGAATCAAAATAAAATGAAAATACTAGACTTGTGTATATGGATCTACAGTATAACTGCAATACTAGTGAAACCAGTTTTGAGAAACATGACGTTTCAGGTTTTGTATCACACTAGAATAAGTATTGGTTGTGATTCTCGGAACTTGTGAAGTTCCTGAGTCATCGTTACAGATACCTTTTTTTTTCCTTCGTCGGAATCGTTATTTGCTAATTTTTTAATGCTTCGAATATTCGCAGGTGCTTGACGTGACGAATGTGCAGGCAGAGACTAATATGCATCAACTTCAAAAGGAATCGAACGTCCTTGCGGGGTACAGAGCGAATGCGTGTAAATGCTGGATATACGTCCTCATGTTTTTCGTTTGCGCCACTTTTANAACGCTTTATTTTCATCCAGCAAAGTGACTAGTTTCATCGTTTGAAATACAGTCGCGCGTTGCAGGCACGAATTGGTTGCATGGTGTCACGATTTTGCAAGGAGACGTTCGACGGAAAAGTTGTGCTTGGGCTTTTCGAATTTTTCCACAGGCGGCGTCAAGGCTCTGGATTCTTTTTCAATCCACGTTGGAGATTCGATATCAGTGGTACTAGGCCTGGGGAAAAGGGAATGCCCCGCATAAGACCAATAAAACGGTGCCCAGAATTGCCGATAGAGCAGATCTGCCGGTAAGGACTGTGTGCGCGACGGAGGAGCCGAGGCCTGTAGATTTGATGTTTGAAGCAGCATTGATGGCACGGGATCGTTGGATTCATTTGTTGTTGGAACGATGGGATTCGGGGCCCCGGCTGCTGCTTGGAGTTGAAGTGTGAGCTGGAGTTCGAGCACTTCGGCCTCTTTTTCCTTCTTCATCATGGCCTCCTCGAGTTCCTTATCTGCGAATGCTCGCCGTTTCCGCATGCGTTCGTTGGCGAGGTATGACATGAAGTTCGTCGGTATCGCGTCTGAGCCGCTTTCTTTGGTCCCTGGGAAAGAAAAAGAAGGCAAAAAATTAGCGTGAGACTTTCAGCCGATTTTGAATCCATTTGGTACAAATTCTACATGCACATCAGAAAAGTGTGGGAAGTATTGGGAAAGATATTCGTAAATCTGCCTTTTAATTTCTTGGGTAGTTTTCCGACGTGCTGCTATGGTTTTAAAAAAAAAATATGTAACCGTATGATTAAGTTATTTATCTTATCTAACCCACAGCTCCTGACCTGACATTCAAACCTAATTAACCGAGTTGAACAGCCAATAGATCGTACTCCGAGTGATGAATTTTCACCTGAAGAACCTGAGTTGGCATATTATGCGTGTATCCAAAACCCGATGAACATTATCTAACTCAAGATGTAACTTACTCAACTGCTCTTGAATAACCTTTCAATTCTCACCCAGGAAACTGATTCTAGCTGAATCAACTACCGCAACCTATACAATGACATTTGAAGAACTTCATGTCTGATAAACCCTATTGACCCAGAAAAGGTGTGAACACCTGAATGGACTTACCTGACTCCTACCGTGACGTAACTTGACTGGTAATTACTATACAGTATTTTATTTGATTTAACCTAAAGCTCAGCTAAGCGACAGACGTATCGCTACCTTTCTACCACTAATTTTGGTTGATACAAAATTACAATGGAGCAACGTCAAAAAAACTTTGAATCTCTGCTTTGAAGAGGTACAGTATTTTGATTCGAATGTTACTCTTGTTAGCCTCAGGAACCCGTTCGGGAAAAGAGCCTAAGAAAAGTCCTGATGCTCCCGTGCTAGTCGATAGTCTCGGTAGATCCATTATTCGGAATGAAAGATAATATCCCTGCGTTTTCTAATTAGCATTTTCTTTCACTCCAATTACCATGAAAGCCGATGATCACAGACCGCATACGCATGAAATATTATCGACAGCACGCGTCTCGGTGCTCCAGTTTCATTTGCTTCTCGTGCAAGTACTCTTTTATCCCAGCTATTCCTTGTACTAACCAATAATTGCCTTTTTCTCGTAACTTCTGCTCACGCTACACAAAACTCTCATTCACTACGGCCACGCTAACAGCTATAGCGCCACACCCTCGAGCCTAACGAGGCCTTCGGGAGTTCCTCTCTCCTCGCGCCGAATACCGTGTGATTGACAAGCACATCGCGGTTATATTGCCAACCCGGAGGGATCAGGTTCGGGATATATTCCGAGCTTGGTGCGAGAGCCCGACGCTGATATTTCCCGCGCGTGAAGCGACGGACTAGGGTTTCAACTCATTGGTCCTCGCGTTTGTTTCTCTCGCTCTTTCTAGGTTCTTTTTTTTTATTTTTTAATCTTATTGTCTCTTGCGCTCTCATCCTCTGATGAACTGTTCTGTGTTCGCGCAGGAACGCGACACCGCGTGAAATGGCGCTGCGGGTGTTGTAATGCGAGACTGGTTTCTGATCGATGACTCCGGTATAAGCCCCGCGCGTGTGGGATTCGTCATGAGCGAAATCGTTTAGCATCCCGAGAGGATGGAGTAAGATCGAGAAACGACGGTACTTATGAGCCTTCTAATACCAACACAAACTACTCAACCATCATAAAAACCGCTAACATATTTCTGCGCAGACTACGACGAACGCGCTTTTACCTGAACCTGTTTTTTCAGTGGGTGCGTCTTAGATTTGCAGGCGAAGTGCACGATTGCATCTGATCTGACCAACTCAATCTTATTGACGGCGATATTCTGCAATTCAGTCAAGCATGTTTAACAAGATTTTCGGTTGCACGTACTACATAAGGGTTATCTTGATTTTCACCCGAAAAGTTCGAAACGACATCCTGTTGACTGAAGCCTAGATAAGAGTCAATAAGAGCTTATTTAACGTATTCACTCTTCCGATTCTGAAGAAATGGGGCGTTATAAATATAAAATGAGTGTTTTAAATTCGCAGACGATATTGTTTTTGTTCACGAGGCGCCAAAAAAGTTGGGTGTCAAAATCGACTGGGTCCTTTTCATCTCCTTTGATTAATGTTATTTGTGGTTGCAATGAAAGATCCCTTTGACGATTATCAAAGCTAGTTGAAGGCTTCATATGAGCACAAGGGTTCTTCAGTCGAAATGAATTGTGAAAAAAATTCGTCGAGTGGAGAAAAAAGGTGGGGAACTCCGCTCCAGCATGCATCAGCATAAATATTTGATTGGCAAATATTAGACGGCCTCATAATGCTGCTTGAAACCCGTCACCACATTATTGTTTCTGCATCCAGAACTGAGTCTCAGCTAACGGTATAATTCCTTGATTGACATTCATCTTTGGCAGTTTGGCATAGAACATTTTTTTCCTTTTCATTGTGCTATTGTGCTCCAATCCTCCAAAATGCATTACTGTCAATTAGCCAATTTATGTTAGCTAAAATAAGGCTGACGTAACATGGGAATAGAACCCTATGTCTATGGTACCAAAAACATTTTTGTACAGGGCAAATCGTTATAGTCAAGATAATTGTTGATAGAAAGTCCGCCTGTGCTGTTTTTCCTTGAAAACTTCTTGTCATTATGTTTTTATCCAAAAGATCTCTCGTTTAAATTCGTACAGTACTGATATGAAAATTTGGCACCGACACTTCACTTCAGTGTGATATATTCTGTATTTTATTTGAAGTACAGTAGCTAATAACTAATAAGTAGGTATACAGAACTGCAATGTTATGGCAATGTTTTCGTTCATATATTCATATTTCGAGGAACATGGGAATAAGAATTTGAATTATGGGTTGAAAAATGGAACAAAATTATAAATCATAGATGTCGT
>CAJPEX010006991.1:0-11032 GCA_905338405.1 Notodromas monacha | reverse complement strand
CCTCTACGACGACCATGCGGTGCCCCGCATGCCTGATGATGAAGCCTACTTGTAGCAGGCCAGCTTGTTGAAACGGCAGGTCCGCCCAATTCACCTGCATCCCTGCATGGCCATACGTCTGGCCATATGATCCAACTCCAAAACCTGACGGATCCCATCTGAAAGCACACAGCACAGAGGTTATAACACCATGCTGTTCACAAAACCGCAAATACGCGTCAGAATACTCACTGAGCAAACGGGTCGCCTGCAGCGCCCACTCCGTTCAGCATCGGCAAGACTTGCGGCTCGCAGGCCCGCTCCCCATTCATTCTGCTGTGGCTATGTTCCCGGGTCGGCGGAATCCCGTCAGTCGGCGCGCGAACCGCGCCTGATGCACCAAATACGGGATGAACACTCTCCCTGGTGCCCCCACCGCCCACGCGCTGTAAATTGTCACATCTATAACAACCATGCGGTGCCCCGCATGCCTGATGATGAAGCCTACTTGTAGCAGGCCAGCTTGTTGAAGCGGCAGGTCCGCCCGATTCACCTGCATCCCTGCATGGCCATACGTCTGGCCATACAATCCAACTCCGAAACCTGACGGATCCCATCTGAAAGCACACAGCACAGAGTTTATAACACCATGCTGTTCACAAAACCACAAATACGCGTCAGGATACTCACTGAGCAAACGGGTCGCCTGCAGCGCCCACTCCGTTCAGCATCGGCAAGACTTGCGGCTCGCAGGCCCGCTCACCATTCATTCCGCTGTGGCTATGTTCACGGGTCGGCGGAATCCCGTCAGTCGCCGTCCCATCGGGCCGCCATTCCGGCGCACGCCCCGGGCAAAGCGCATGCGCCACCGGCGCCTCGCCAGTGATGAGCGACACAGCCCAAATCGCGGACAGCGCCACGTCTCGTGCAAAGAAACCGGTCGCCGGCGGCGCAAAGTGACCGAAGTCACGATGAAAGTCGGCGCACTGTCCCATGAACAGGCTCAGCATTCGGCAAGGCGTCGGCGCTGCGTAGTATCCTGCTGTTGAACCTGCCGAGCCACACGGCCGGAAGGGCCCATACCGCGTCTGCCAGCAGCGGTAGATCGCCTTCAGTAGTAGGGATCCTGCGTGGATGCGGTGCCCCATTGTCACGTTGCCTCGGCGCGCCCGGATGGGCAGCACCGGATGTCCATCCTGACCATGCATGACCGCATGGTAATCATCGTCCGTCTCCTCCGATGGCGGCGAGGCTCCTAAGGCTACCGCCGGGCAGCCAAAAATGTCCGTCATTTCGGCATGATACTGCCGCAGACGCATTAGGAACGTCTCCACTGACGGGAACGGCGTTTGCCCGGTTCGTGAAACAAGGAATTTCATGTCATTCGTGCCAATACGAATCAGCACCGTGACAAATTCCATGTCAGCGGGCAAACACAGATCTGCCCATACGCAACGGCGCAGCGCCTCCGGCGAAATCGCGTTCCGTCCGCACACAGCAGCCAAGCCGCTGAGACTCCACTGCAATTTGCAGACCATCGGGTTCAGAACTGAGCGCAGTCCGCCCATTATAGCAATACTGACCTGAAACACCTCGAACTGCAGGTCTTCCGTCAGGTGCGAATAGTCGAACACTGGTTGTGGTGTCGACAAACGGGTAGACACCCGTCCGAACCAGCAGCAGTTTTCCCTCGTCAGCCGGAACATCGACAGCAAAGAGTCCCCGATGATTAAAACGCATCGGCGACCCGTGCTAAACCCCCATGGGATGGGGGGTCCGCGCATCTGCGTGCACCGAAACAAGTAATCCGACATGGTACAACCCGGAGTCGGCAGCTGGTTATTCCGCATGAAGCGGTGCCGCTCTCCCGTTGCTCCGCGTCGGCGGCGCACATTTGCCAAGTACGAAATGGGCTCCGCTGGCTCAAAGCGCCATGAATGCTCATGCACCACCACTTCAACCAACGAGGCCTCGGGCACGTCCGCAACTGGAAGATGGAAGCACATCGGTTTTAGTATCTAATCTTACAGCGCTTTGCTGTCCAGCATCTCACCTGGCGGCGCGTCAATCATTTCGACGTCCAGCTCCTCTTCGAAGACTTCTGGCGTCCCCGAGTCAGCGCGCGCACGCGACGACGACGCGCAGGGAGTTCGGGGTGGTTCGGGCGTCTCCGTTGCCATCCGCCCGCTAGAGGATGAGGTAGATGCAGACGGCGCAGCTTCCGGCGTCGCCCGTCGCTCAGGCGCCACACTGCAAAGCGGGACTTGGTTCCTCACGGCCGCCACCGTCGACGCAGCCGCCGCTCCTAACGCCGCCGATGCGACGTCGCTCCCTGGCAGCGTCGCGCTGTACCAGGCCGGGACCAAGTTCACGACGGGTCCCCACGTGAATATCACCTCTGGATCCGTCGCCAAGCGGGCGATCCATAAAGGTCCTGCAGCACACAACACGCAGGCATTAACACCAACACGTCTGAACAGAGAGGGGAACTACTAACCTTCCTGTTGAACTGTGACGTCTGCTTCATCGAGAAAGACCCTCCCGCCTCGCGGGAAGGCCTGGCTGACCACCATCAGGGCAGCCCTCGTACCGGCGCGGAACTGCGCCGCCATTCGCCGCGTGAGCTCGCGCTCCCGGGCGTTCATGTCAGCCTCTACGACGCGCAACTGGCATCCAACGGTTTCTGCCACGCTTATGGCAGCCACGATTCCTTGAACCGACTCTTGAACGGACACCAGGCGCTCCTGCGCCGCCTGTGCAGCCGCCGTCTCACGCGCAGCGCGCGTCTCCAGGTAGACACGCTGCGCCGTTGCTTCTTCCACCGACGTTGCCGCTGGCAGGAGCGCCAACACGCTCTGCCATCCGGCCGCGCTCAAGCCCCGCAAGGCGGCGACTCCTCCTTCGAGGGCGGCCGGCACCTCGATCGTTATCATAGGCCCCGCTGGCTCAGCCACGGGCGCCGTCTCCCCGTTCGTCATTGCTACGTCCGGGACCACCAATGCCGCGCCGTCAGGAGCTATCACAAATTAAAACCAGCACGGATTCAGTCAAATGTTTTACAAGCCACCGTTTGAGGGGCTGGGGTCTACTTACCGGATGACGGACCGGCGACAGCGTCGTCTTCCGACGCGCGACGCTTTGGCGACTCCGTCTTGTCGCCGCTTCGCTCCCGCTTGCGCGATGATTCCATTCGTCGGTCGGCTTGATCGGTCGTCCTCTCTGATCCGTTGTTGATGCCGGTCGATGTTGATGTTGCTCCGCACCTGTTGATGTTGATGATCTGTTTGGGTTTGCGCCGCCTTGACTGCCGCGCGGATACCTTTTTTTGTCCTACTACGCGTTCGGGTTCGGGACTGCGCTTGCCCGTTATGTTTTTTTAGCGATACGCGATGCTTTTCTGTAAAATGGACCAAGAACATCAGACACTGCAGCCACGGAGACCGATTCTACACCAACGCACACGCACGCGCAAATTGATCCGACCGACCTCCTGCCACCTCAAACACGATTCTGCGACCAACTCCGTCCCCTAAGTCCGGCTCTGAGGGAGCGCGGTTGGGACGTTGAGCAAACAACGAGCCTCCGTCCCCTAAGTCCGGCTCTGAAGGAGCGCGGTTGGGACGTCGAGCTAAAAAGCGCACCTCCATCCCCTAAATCCGGCCTTGTTGAGGCGCGGTCGGGATGTAGAGCCTACGTCTCCTAAAACAATCCGGCTCATATGGAGCGCGGTTGGGACGTCCTTTTTGATAGTAAGTCCTAGGCCTATCTTTTGCTCGTCTTACGTTTCAGGGGGCCCCCCAACAAACACCGAAGCCTACAACAATTGGAGCGCCGCCTGCTTCGGAACTTTCCGAGAGCCGACCAAGACCAAGCGCAAATCAACAACGAAAACACTGCCTAACGGACTTGACTTTATGACACTTCAACTTTGACTACTGACGCAAACTGACTTTTTCCTAACTAACTCTTCGCACTTTCTCAGAGAACTTTTTCGGAGATCCGCCCTGGGCGAGCCTTTGTGTTGTTGTCTGTTTGTCTGAGATATTATTTGTCTTGCAAAATCTGTCCGAAGCTTTGAATCTGAAGTGTGTTGTGAGCTTGTATTAAAGGAGCTAACTTCTTGGGACTCCCTTCTGGAGGATCCGGCCGGTAAAGGCTGAATCTGTCTTTCATTTCCTAACTCTATCCCTTGTCGATTTCCACCCGACATGTGCTGACATCCCAAAATGGAGCTCCATTGGTGTTGGTGTTAAGAGTAATGCAGTGATGCTGTGTGACAGGGTTAGGGATGGTAGATGTTGAGGCCCAAGCCTGGTCTTCAGCTTTTCTATTTGGAACCATCTTGAACTCTCCAGAATCTTGTGGAAAACATCAGGCAAACAATAATCAAAATATTGCTTTTAATGGTACAGGTGGTACCTGGGAATATGACCTCCCAAAATTCAACTATCCCAGAATTTCATGCTTGAATTTGCAGGGAGGTTGATTTGCAATTTGATGCTTGCCGCACAATTTGACCTGCTTTGGCCATATTTTTAGGGTTTTGGTCTGCTATTCTTGAATTTCACAAAGTGTCTCTCAATTTGACTGGTTTGCAATTTGCATTTTGATTATGGTCAAAGTGCACGGTACCACCTGTACAGTACTACATGCCCTATTTTAAGAAAATATCTTTATTTTTGTAGCCTCACTAAAAGCAAGTAAGGGAGCTGAAGATTACAAGTCTTGAAACTTGCTGATGAGTATTAAAATGCTGTGCAACAACAGAAATATACTCTCATACCATTAAAAAGGATAGAGTTCAATCCACATCTCAAATTTTAAAATCTCTACTTGACATCACAAAGGGTACATTTTGTGCAGCAACCAAAACATAAAAAGTCCAGTTTTTCTTAAATCAGTGAAACATACATTCAACCATGAAATATCCTGCAGCCATTCCATGTATCCCAGTCCAAGCAGTTGTGATTCCAGCAAGTGTCATGAATTTAGCAATTTTCTCAGCTCGTTTTCTTGGATAAGGCAAGGCAAGATATGTTCCACCAGCTGCTTTACAGTCAGAATCTGCAGTTTTTTTATCAATGGCAGTAGCAGAAGTGATCACTTTGTAGTATCTTCCTTCTTCAGCAAGTGTGAAACCATCAGGTATTGCCTCCATTGGTGTAGGAACTGTTGGGACAGTCTATAAGATTAATTGGCTCAAAAACAATATTTGTATTCATTTTTGATATCCTATAAACAAATGGCATGAAATCAATGCTGTTTAATTGCTCAGCATGAGGATTGCAGAAATGATATGAAAATTATACCAATTTCATGATCAAATTCACAGATAAGACAAAAGTTACCTTCAAAAGTTTACAAGTTTATTCTGCAAAGGTATTTGGGTTTCCTTTTTAAATATTCCTTTTACAGTGTTCTTTGATTACCCAGCATCCTGATTGCAAAAGTGATATCATGGAAGTTGCATCAATTCCTGGTTCTCAGAATTGAAAAAAAGGTTTTCTTTTCTGTCAGAAACCTTGAAGATGAAGACATTTTTGGTTCTCCTTTTAAAATATTCCTTTCACAGTGTTGTTATTTGTTTGAACAGCAATGGGATTCCAAAATCATAGCATGCAAATCATGATGATTTCATCATCAGACTC
The DNA here is from genome assembly GCA_905338405.1 of Notodromas monacha. Taxonomy (NCBI): domain Eukaryota; kingdom Metazoa; phylum Arthropoda; class Ostracoda; order Podocopida; family Cyprididae; genus Notodromas; species Notodromas monacha. Next base: position 5,405 of record CAJPEX010006991.1, on the reverse strand, counting down.
TCAGAACAGACCAAAATAGCCTTCAATAGTTTCCAATACCTTGATGATGCAGATTATTTTTGGTTGCACTTTACAATAATTCCTTCAGAATGATGCTGTTTGATAACATAGCACAAGGATTGCAAACATTTTTCCATTCAAATTATACTGATTTCAGCATCAGATTTTAGAATAGACAGAACCTTGTGAATGCTGAAAAGCGGCAAATAAAGTGTTCTGNATTTTAGAATAGACAGAACCTTGTGAATGCTGAAAAGCGGCAAATAAAGTGTTCTGTTCATTCATTCATTCATTCATAAATGTTCTTTAAAAATGTCAGATACCTGGAAGATGCAGCTATTGTTTCTGCTCCTTTTTTCAATATTTCTATTAACTTTACAAACATTTTATAAACTTTTAAGTCATCATTTGCTGAAAAGCATGCATTTTTGGTCTAGAAAATTGTCTCAAAACAGATCCAATTAATTTTGACTTTCTTTTTCAAACAGTCTTCTGTTGAGCAAATGTTTAAAAAATTAATTATTTTCTTCTCTCACCCCCTGTAAATGATTTCTAGCTTTCTTGAATATCACACTCACACAAATATAGTTCGGCCAATGGGTTCTCAGTCCAGTAAAGCTCTCCAAAATTGGGCAAGTTGCACAAAACTTGATTGAATCCCACTTGCTCCACACTGAATCCCCTGCACCTCGCCACACCACGTAAACGGCACATCCGGGCGCATTCCGCCACAGTCCACACTACAGTACTCAAACCCGGGTTCTCAACTTCCGCATTAGTCAGGAACTCAAATGGGTTGGAGGTCATTAGGCAAATGCTATTGATTGTATCGTTGCAGACGTCCTTATTATGCCACATCAGTGTACCAGCCGAGAAGGCGTTGGTGTAGCAGGCATTGGCTTGAATACTGGGCAAAACGTTGCCAGTCCAAGATTGCTCCGGGTCAAACAGTGACGGTGTAACGTTTTTATTCACTAAAAGAAGGATGCTTTTCATTTCAGGAAGTGTTTCCCCCTTTGCTTGAAATTAGCAATGCTGAGTCTGTCACCAAAATAAATTAGAATTTTACAGAAAAGGAGCCCAACTGCTATTAAAAAACTGGTTTATTCAGTTTGATGCTGATATGAAAATAAAAACGCTGAGATTACCACAGCTAATTTTTTGCAGGTTACTGCAAACTATGATTACAATATTTACTGAAGTACTACATGCCCTGAAGTAAGACATGAACCAGCTTTTTCAAAAATTGAAATTGTATCCGTAAGTGAGATGTACAAACCATGTGTGGTGGCCCTAAAACCACAATATTTCAAAAAGAAATATTGCACCACAAAGAAATATATAGGGGGTTTGGATGCGGGAGTTTTGGTTGTACCTTGTGAACGCTGAAAAGCAGCAAATAAAGTTTTCTGTTCATTCATTCATTCAAAAAGAAGAATGCAAAAATTTCAATTTAGACATGAATTGAACCAAAATGCAACCAATTTTTTATTCTTTCTATTGAAACCATTTTTTATTAAACTTGATTTAAATATTTCCCAATGGAGTCAAGTATGATGCACATATAAGCTTCTCAAACATTTTGAAGAATGCTTATCCTCCTGGACACACTCCTCCCTTTTTACCTCAGGGTGCACATAGTAATTGAAATAAAGTACAGTTAATGTACAGTTGAGACTCAATAACTCAAATCTCTGCAAGTAAAATACATCCCTAAGCTGAATTTTTCAAATCCCTGTCTGCATTCCCTTAGAAACAATGCATTAGAAACCTCTCCAACTCAAAGGCTTTTACTCTGAAACCTCTGTAACTCAAATTCCTAAAGCCTTCTGGCTATTATCATCTTGACACAAAAAACATAAAAGCAATATAAAATTAACTTGATGCATTTTGAAAGGCAGTGGAAGACTAATTAGGCAAATTAACCCCTACCTCCAAGTTCAGGATCCTATCAGCTTATTCAAAAAGCAATTTTTTGCGCAGATATGTCACCATTTATAATTTCCTGCAATTATTTTGTGTTTCATGCTACAAAAATGTTTGCTTTCCTAATTCAAAATCTTCCTAACTTGAAACCTCCATAAATAAAAAAGATTTCAAAGTAAAATTTTTGATGTTCCCTTGAAATTGACAAAGTGATATTTGCCTGTACACAGTGTACATTATATTGAGCATATATGTTTTCACAGGTTTGGATTTTGGAACAATTTTCCAAATTTACTGCATCAAAGGTACTCTAATGAATTCAGCCAGGTGAACTGATTTTTGACAGATAGGAAATATTTGCCCAGCTTACATGCTTGAATGTAGACCTGTCCATTTGATGTCCCAATGCCAGCAGCTGCAAACCACGAATTACTACCTGATGCTGCTGGAAAGTGTTGAATCAAAAGTTTCTGTATTGCAGTCCTCCGCTTTTTTGGATATGTGGGTGCAAGGAATCCACCAAAAAAATTGCATCTTCTCATGTGTTCTGGAATTGTCATATTTGGTTGATCCAAATTGTAGAAGTGCCCATCTTTTGCAAGGTAAACTTTGCTCAAGTTAGTGATTGGATGTTCTAAATCAACAAAACATTACACATCATCACTGTATGTACACAATAAATACTTCATTTGAATAAAAGGATGACAAAGCTGATCTGTATTGGGATGAGTTGTCTAATGCAACATTTTCATAATGTGAAATTTACAATAGCCCCATATGAATATTGGATGTAGTTTAAATAATTTCATTTTTATTGGAAAGAAATGTCAAAATGAAAGAAACAAATTTGGGCAAATCATCCTTTGAACTCGGACAATTTCTTGCACACATTTTTTTTGCCATCAGGTTCATTTTCATGCAGATGAGACCCGCTGTTGAGTGATGTCTATAACCACAACTACCTTCAATCAGCAAGAAAATCTTGCTCAAAAAGGTATTAAACAATCGAATAAATTCCAAAAGATGAACTGCATGACACATCAAATACACTTTGACTAATATTGCTAAACAACATAACATTTTGAATTATTTCATGCATTCATGAAACTTCCCATAGAACATGAGTGTGCCATTTTGTGATTCCCAGTAATGATCATCAAGAAACGGAATTCTGCAAGAAAATACCCTTGAACCCTGGTTCTGAATTAATGACACGCTGAATGCTCTGCATGATTCTGTTTTTCTGCAAAGGATTGCACAGTCACCAACAGAATCCACAACTTGGTCAATGATTGAGTTGATGAATTTTCCAGGCTCTTCATGTACCTCGAAACCTTGCAAATAATCTGGTGAGAAAATGTTGATGAAGTTTCCAGCACTGAAACTATTTAAGCAATTGTTTCCATTGCAAAACAATTGGTCTTACATATAGGGGTCAGCATCAATTTTCCAGTGATCTTGGTTATGGTAGAATTTATGGTGGTCCATGCAGCATGTGAGGACATCACATACATGGAGCATCTTGAAGTAGATTCTGAAATTATTCAAAATGGCATCATAATTTGGTCTGCTATTAGTTTGTTTGGTTAAAGAAAATGACTCACTGTAAAATTTTTAACATGTTTAATGCAGTACAGGTGGTATGTCTCAATTTGACCTCCCACAATTTGACCTGAAGAGAGACATGAAGCATCAAATGGCATGCAGAAAGCATGCCATTTGATGCTGTCTCCCAATTTGACCGCTTTGCAATTTGACCCTATAGTACAGCAATGTATGGCAAGGTTCTACCTGTGGCATACAACTACTGTAGAAATAAATGAATAAATGAAGAAATTAAAATAAATGAATGGGAAAAATATATAATTTGTTTATAAAAGGGCAAGGGACCAATAATTGTATTCTAGAGCAGTGTTTCAAACCCATGGTCTGCTGACTTGCGCAGGTCTGCAGAATTTTTTTGCTTGTCTGTGGGAAATTTCCAGCATAATAAATTCATCAGAAATAGCAATAAAGTTTTTTATCTTTATGTAAAATTTCAAAAAGACAATTGCAAATGAAATTATCTGATGGAAAATGAAAGTTGGCTTTTCTCCTAATAACAGTTTAGACAAATTTCCACCTGCTAAAATGATTATTCAAATTTTTCATTCTGAAGAATCTTTCTTCAAGCACACCATCATCATTGTGGTTTGAAATTCAGCTATAGCTGCTTTATTGGTGCTCAACTTGATTTTTGAAGAAAACAGAAACTTATCAAATCCTGCAGTAAAGTCTTTCAAGCAAAGCTTTGTTTTAATCAGCAAAATTCCTATTGTATGAAACTTTATAATGCTTTGGGAATTTACTAGTTCACAAACAATTTTATGGAAATTTGCCAGTCTGCAGGCCCAAAAAGGTTTGGGAACACTGTTCCAGAGAACCTTTGTATCATGCAGAGAGAACCATACTGGATCTCAAAACATTGTCATGAGGGAAGGGATGAGGGAATTTTATATCATAGTTGATCTCCTCTTGATTCTGGCATCCAAGTTAGCAATCCATGTTCATGATAAAGTTACCTGATGGGGGCCATCTAGGGTCACAGCAGTTCTACCCATAAATTTGAAGTAGCAAGTGAGAAATCTGACAAGAACCTTGCCTTGATAAACTGCCCCAGTACACAATGTCTCTATGAGGCATGCAGCAGAACATTCAAGTCTGGATGAAGCATTGATCACAGTCTCAGACCAGGGAAAGAGCATAGTTGCAGGTTCTGGCGTGATTGTGAACAATTCTGCAGGTGTTTGGATCAGTTGTCCAGCCAACATAATGGCAATGACTGCTCCAATTTTTATCACATCCATGTCTGAGATTCACAGAAAGAAAAAAACACAACAAACTTGGCCATTGATAATCTAATTATGCAATATGAGTTAAGTTCTTTTCAAGTACAGTGCTATATATCAAAAAAATGACATAAAGGAAAATACAGCACCAGAGGCAATTTTAAAATGGAACAGCATCTTTAAATTCAATACTGATTTCACAAAAGAATTTCCAAGAACCCATGCTCTTAAAAAACAAGGCAACAGAATAAAGAAATAATTGTGCCACTTTAGAAAAAAGCAGTACTGTAAATTGACAATTCTGCTTCAGTTTGATTATTTAAATTAAATGCACATTGTTAAACTATTTATTCTAAAGGAAAATATTGACTGCGGTTCTGATTTGGTAATTTGTTGTAATCTGACTATGAACTGGCCAGTGAAATTAATTAAATGCATTTCCTGATTTTCTTTAAGAGGAAAACCAAGATTAAGATGTAAAAATGTGAAAAATGAGTAATATTCATGAAATGGTTGACAGCCAATTTTAATCTGCTAGTTTATTTGCAGCAAATGTGTATGAGAAGTCTTGGCATTATTTCATTTAATGAACCATTCACTCATGTCAGATTACCCAGGAAAACAAAACCGTGTTTCAAAACGCGTAAAAAA